>JASDQU010947820.1:5457-22838 GCA_032191745.1 Picea mariana
AAATGCTCTTTCGAATTAAAGTTCACAAATCTCCATATTAAGTCATTCTTTCAGGAAAATACTTATCTATGAAAGTTCACAAATCTCCATATTAAAAGCCATTCTTCCAAGAAAATACTTATCTCCTCTTTCTGCGGTGGAATAAATTTTTTCATATAATCAAATGCTCTTTCAGAAATGCATGTACATCATGATCTAAAGATAAGTACTTGACCATATATACAAGCATATTTTTAAAGAGAAATATTAGTGTGAGATTGATAAGCAATTACTGTTCAAAGTTTATTAATACCACAATAATGAATTCAATTAGATGTACATGCAGAAAACACAAATCTGGACATATATTATGCCATTTTTCAAAAACCATAAATCTTTCCTCTTTCTACATGGGATGTATTCATATTACATATAATCAAATGCTCTTTGAAATATGCATGCATCATAATCTAAACATAAGTGAGATCATGTGTACATAGCTTATTTGTAAATCTAAAAATGTTGGTTTGTGGTTAGTAAGCAATTAGTTTCAATAATTGTTTAGCAGTTCAATCACATTCTTGTCTTTGTTATAATTATTATTGTAGTCTAGAACTATTTCTTTAATACAATAGTACATTTAATATTGAACTCATTCATTAATAATTGGATTTAAGTATATGCATGAGAGGTCTTGGTAACTATTTATTGAGATTATCATTTTTTTATATATGTTTTAACTGCAACAAATTATATGAATTGTTTCTATGATTTGTTAGTCTATCTTAACCTTAGATTTAATTCCAGTCCATTCACCTTTGCTCTTAATTAAAAATGGAACTATTCCTTCTCTTAATTGAGATAGTTTATATTTCCTTTTTAATGAGCCCCCATTTTAACATCTTTTTGGCTTCCTATACCCTATAGAGATATCTACATTTTGCCTCTGTATACATGCTAGACACACATTCCTTGTATTTTCTGACCTCTTCTAAGGTATTACCTGATTTGCTATATATTAATCTTGATTTCTCTTTATGGTTAAGGTTTGGTGTGGATTTTAAAATCCAATTTGAATTATGATATGTGTAGATATTAATAATGCTAACTATGGCTGTAAAGTGTAAAGTGTTCCAGGTTCTCCCCAATGAAATAAGACAGATTACTATCACAGTGTAAGGGTATCTTAAGAAGATATATCAAAACTCTAATACAATGCTATTATCAATTAGTATTCAATATATATATGTATATATGTCTCAACCCTGATGCCATTATATCAACATATTATTTCACTTCCTACAACAAATCAAAGGATTAAACTCAACAAAAGGTATTAAAGTTGCAACCTCCAAAGATGAATTAAAGACAAAGGATAATCGATCTACGCTATATCAAGAACATAATTATATATCAAGAAGTGACGCTTTCAAGAGGGAAAATTAAATTAATTCAGCATGTGCTAGATAGACCTCAATCCACTTGCACATTTAAGCAACTGGTTCATCTTGTGGAAGGAATCTATGGGCCTGGCATCTATTTTCCATTGGTTTCCATGTAGCCGTGCATGACCCAACAAATCATTAGATAATAGAAGTTGGGTTGTTTCAGACTGTTAGCATAATAATAGGAACTAGTAGCGCTATATTTAGCTAACCAAATTCCCTCAGTTTATATATATACTAGCGTGCTAGTGAATGTTGGGGACGTATGATATCAGTGTGTGCTTTCACTAAAGCGAATTGTAAGAGCCACAAGCTCCAAGTTTAGACTTTTTAATAGAATATTGTTATTATGTGTTGAGTGTTAAGTTGCTGGTGTGTTGGTGATAGACTTAGAATTGTGAGTATAGGCTTACCCGTAGGACAGGGCCCGCTCATAGGTATTGTCCTCTACTATAAATAAATATAGATATATATGTATGTTAGTATTATGTTAACTTACTTTGTTGAATTGAGTTTATGTTAACCTGCTTTTAACTTAGGTTGCAGAATAGACATAGGCTACACAATGGCCATATGTGTTATGCTGCAAAATGACAATTGATTATGCTAGGACTTAGATCAATGCATGCTATTGATTCTTATGTCAATGATTACTTATGTTGATGTCTGATATCCAATTTTTCCTGAGTGTTTTAGATCTTTAATAATTCTGGAAATAGTATCAACAAGGTTATCGATTGAGGAATCACATAAACTGTTGAAATCAAGTACTGACATACTGACTGAATATTAGATTTATTTCTGATTGTTCTTGTACGAGTTCAAATAAAAAGATATTAGTTTGTTTTTCTTGTTTGGAGTGCTACAGAATGACCGTGATTATAAACCCACCAGGTGAACACGTGAAGTTATAAGATTCAGAGAGCTCAAAAACCTTATCCAGAGAGGTGCCACCAGTAAGGCTAAGGGTTATAACATGGTGGCTTCACCTTTCTTGTTCTTTCCTTATATGTAGTCTTGTTTAGTTAGGTTTTCCGATTTAGGACCAAAGTCCTTCTTCTGTGCATATTACACTGAGTGCCTCACAAGTACATATCGAATCTCGGGTTGACAAAATTAAATGGAGTGTAACACAATAATTAGAAATTATATTTTTACCTCATAATTCTGGCGTCATTGTCGGGGAGGCACTCAATAATTAGGACTCTTGCCTTAGGATAATTTTAGGAATGATACCAAGCTGAAGGGAAACACCCAGGGAGTTGACAACTACCCTTTGATATCCCTTGCCGAGGATACTATGCTTAGCAATCATCACAGGATGATGAGGAGAATCCTCCCGAGTTATACAACCAAGACACTAATCCCTCTAAAGAAAAACAAAATACCACTCAGAAACACCCCGATGAGCAGGAATCGCTCCCAGACCACCTTATCCGGAAAGTTTAAATATAGAAAAGTCCCCACACAACCATAATTTGACCTTTTAGGAGAGCTTTGAAGTGTGTGTGTCAAGATTCATCTGTTCCAAGCTATTAAGGACGTCCAAATATATGCTAAGGTTGTTCGGGAACTCTGCCTCAAGAAACCAAGAAGGAAAAAGAAAGACCCAAAAAAATTTCATGCCATAGGGAAGTTAGCCGATCTGATGCTAGGAAAAATCTTTATGGCCAAATACATTGATCCAGGAAGTTCGGTTGTCAAAGTCAACATTAATAACACTTCCATCACTAATACTCTGGTAGAATTAGGAGCAACCATAAACGTAATGACAAAAGAAACCATGGAAAAACTTCAACTATCAGGCCTTCGATCAACCCCTACAGTTCTTCAACTAGTAGATAGATCCACTGTAAAACCCAAGGGGATGTTGGAAGATATAATTGTTTGTGTAGACTCTTAGGAATTCCCAATAGACTTTATGGTCCTCATGCAATTGAAGGTAAACCTAGGAGGATACCCATTAATTTTGGGAAGACCCTAGTTGGCCACTGCCGACACATATATTGGTTGCAGATCAGGAGATATGACCATCTCCCATGGGAACTCAACCAAAAAGCTAACCCTCTACCCTCCTTCTAAACCTTCCCCTTACCTAGAGAATTCCCCCTGGATCGAAGATAGTGACGAGGAACCCACACAACCGTTGTTGACCCTTGACCAAGCATCGACATTTAAACAAGATATTGAGGATGATTTTATTTGTACATATCTAGCACATCCTCACATAGCCAACCACCCAACTTTGGAGCATATCCTAGGGAAGAAATTCCAGGAAGTCTATTCACCAATTGGTCCAACACAATTACTAGCTGAATTGGTTCCTATGAATGCTACCTTTGAAGATCAAATCTTAGTTGTTGAAATCTATCCTTGGAAGACCATGAATATCAATGCCAGACTAGACTCCTCTCAGTAAAAGCAACTCATCGAAACACTAAGAAAGCACAGTTTTGCCTTCTCTTGGGATTATACTGACATGAAAGGGATTCACCCTAATATATGCACCCATCACATTTATCTTAAGTAGGATTCCCGACCTATTCGAAAACCACAACGGAGAATGAACCTTGCTCTAAAGGATATAGTCAAGGAGGAGCTCCAGAAGCTTCTTGATGTAAATTTCATTTATCCAATATCTGACAATATATGGGTTTCACCCTTGGTTATTGTGCCAAAGAATAATGGAAAGTGGTGTATTTGTGTTGACTACAGGGAGTTGAATAAGACCACTTTGAAAGACTACTTCCCATTACCTTTCATTGATCAAGTTTTGGATACCTTAGCAGGAAAAAAATATTTCTCTTTTCTCGACGGGTTTAGCGGTTATAATAAGATATAGATCACCCCTACATATAAAGAGGAAACCACTTTTACATTCCCATGGGGAACTTACTCTTATCGAGTACTTCTATTTGGAATATGTAACGCTCCGACTACATTCCATAGGGTTGTCTTAGGTATATTCTCCGACTTGACCAATGATTGCGTGGAAATTTATATGGACAATTTTACCATATATGGAGATACCTTTCAGGAATATTTAGACAATCTAGAAAAGGTCTTGGTCAGATGCCAAGAAACCAACCTCTCTCGCATCCATGAAAAATTCCATATGCTTCGTACTGAGGGGATTGTGCTAGGACACCACATATCACCTACAAGAATCCAAGTAGATCCCGCTAAGATCAAAGTCATTCGTGACCTTACGGTGCCCAAAACCCAGAGAGATGTCCACAGCTTTCTAGGACATGCAAGATACTATCATAGATTTATTGAAAAATTTACAAAGATAACATCTCCCCTATTTCACTTACTTACAAAAGCTACAAAATTCTCTTGGAATGAGTAATGTCATACCACATTTGAAACTTTAAAGGAAAAATTATCTATTGCACCAATCTTACGGCGCCCCAATTGGTCCATACCTTTCCATATCTCTGCATACGCCTCAGATACAACCATTAGAGTTGTTCTAGGGAAGAAAGAGGAACATCGACCATATTCCATCTATTACATCAGTAAGAACTTTACCCCTGTTGAAAAGAAGTATACCGTAACCGAAAAAGAGTTTCTTGTTGTTGAATATGCTATTAATAAATTTTGTCATTACATCACAGGTTATTCTGTCTTCATACATACTGATCACTCCTCCATTCATGATCTCATGAAAAAATCTATCACCAATGGCAGAGTGACCAGGTGGTTTCTCTTACTACATGAGTTTGACATTTCGATCATTTAAAATCTAGGAAGGGAGAATGTCGTTGTTGACTTTCTCTCTCGACTCACCAACGAAGGAGAAATCGTCCCTGTGGAAGACACCTTCCTAGATGAGAACTTGTTTTCTTTATCTACTAACACACCATGGTTTGCAGATATCGCTAATTACTTGGCTGCAAGTAAACTCCCACAACATCTATCTCCAAAAGAGCGTCAAAGGGTTATCCGACAAAGCACAACATATTCCTAGATCGAAGGATACATGTTTCATACTGGGTAGGATCGTATTATTCGGCGTTGTGTTCGAGAAGAAGAAATTTATGACATCTTGAAAGCATGTCATGATAAACCATGTGGAGGCCACTTGCAAATAAGAGGATTCCAAATAAAGTATTGCACTTGGGGTATTATTGGCCGACCATATTTCAGGATGCCAAGCAGTACGTCAGGAGTTGCGACAAGTGTTAGAGAATTAGACGAGCTGTGAAGTCAGATGATATGCCACTCCAGCCTCAACTTCAGATAGAACCCTTTGAGAAGTGGGACCTTGATTTCGTGGGGCCAATTAACCCACCATCAAAATAGAATATGTACATCCTGGTATGCATTGACTACGTAACTAAATGGATTGAAGCCAAAGAACTTCCAAAGGCCACAGAGGATGCAATGGCTAATTTATTATATGAATATATCTTCGTCTGCTTTGGGGTCCCCCGGGAGAATGTCACTGATCAAGGGACCCAGTTCACTTCACGGATCATCCAGTCCATTACCGATCAATTCAAGATTAAACACCGGATGTCAACTCCATACCACCCTCAAGAAAACAGACAGGTGGAAGTCACTAACTGGGTACTGGAAACTATTCTGACTAAAACAATCCAGGATCACCATAAGGATTGGTCTAACAAACTCCTAGAGGCCTTATGGGCCTACATAACCACATGGAGGAACACCACATGGTTTAACCCCTATGAACTAGTATATAGGAAACATGGGGTTCTCCTCATCGAATTCAAGATAAAAACATTGAGGATCACACTACAGGTGGGCTTGGATCTCTCGAAAGCACAACAACAAAGGCTTGAGAAGATTAATGACCTTGATGAGATCCGCTAGGCTGCAATACATCAAACTGCTTTAGTCCAACAACAGAGGGCTAAATGGCATGATGAATTCATCAAAGAAATTAAGTTTAACGAAGGAGACTGAGCCCTTTTGTTTGATTCATGATATAAGGATTTTAAAGGAAAATTCCACACCCGATGGTTGTAACCATATGAGGTAGATATTGTATACGATAATGGCTCTATGAAGCTTTGTACCATTGATGAAGCAAGAACGTCATTGATATAAAATGGTCATCGATTGAGGTTATATCAAAAGACTAGGACCAAGGAGGAATTTATTCAAGAACTAGTCAAACAGACTGATCTCAATATAATGGGCACAATGGCATCGCCACCTATGCCCACTATTCCCTGACCTATTTTCCCAATTTAAAAAAAATAATAATAAAAGGTCTGGTAGTGAAAACCTAACCTCAGGTGTTGTCGGAACTGATGATGTTAGAAAACCAGTTACTGGCCAACATCACCAAGTTAAGAAAATTCCAGTTGTGAAAACCTTTTGAGGCACAGCTGGACAGGCTTTTGCTTGAAATCCAGGCTTCCAACATGCAAAGTTTGCATTTTCAGTATGAGTATATGATAAGTAAAAGTATCCAGTGATAAAGTTTGTGATTGCATTTTCAGTTCCCTGATGGCAACCTTCGAGCATATTGACAAAATTCTTCTTCAAATGTTACATTGATAACACCGGTTTCATGATTCTACAGGATTCCAAGGGAACCTGTTACTCTGGCACAACTGATAAAAATTTAGAAGGCCTAAAGACAACCTGACTACATCCAACATTGCAGCAAAGCATTGGTAACATATATTTCAAAGTTCAGTTTTATGACCCTACATAATTACAAGGAATCTTATCATTACCAATTGTTCTAAGCATATCTGAACCCAAAAATTTAAAAGACAAGCCTGCTACGACAGAAACTAAGGGATCCTAACAGCAAGATCATCCGCATCACTTAACTGGAAATTTCGGGTTCTCTTTTAAAACCACCCTTTTCTTTTCTGTAATTTGAAGTTAAGATATTATGTGGAAAATTAGTTATATCATTCCTTAATGATCCTCGATTATCTTAAGTACTAAAATCCAACTAATTTACGAATGACTTAACCTATAGATATTGTTGATTAGTACCCCAACCTGTTTAGAAAACATCGTCGAGATTATGGTCATGTATTAGCTAAACCTCATCTATGAAACTAGAGCCTACCACAACCTTCATATTACATAATATTTTTAATCATTGGCTAAAGGCTAGTTGCTAAGGGTTATGCTCTATGATGAAATTTTCTATCGACTTTATGACCATTATGTAGCGATCAGACCACGTCTAATCGACAATTATGAAGCGACCATCCTTAACTTACCACATCTCACCACACTCTATCACTTTTCCCAATAATTATTTCATGCCCTCATCAATCTTGATGTGAAATTATTTTTGGTCCTAAGGATACCCGACGTTATAATTACCATTTGGTAGCTCTTCAACTCTGTAAAACACTTAATATATTCCATAGAGATTTGAATCAGGGGCAGGGGTGAGTTGCGAAGGATCGGAAGACACTACCAGGTATCGGGGTGATACGAACTAGGAAGAACTATAAAGGAGGGATAAAACCCTCGCTACACCATAACTACAGAACCATCGCTCAAATTAATTTGTCAAACTAGGCATAATCCAAATCGCACCGGAACTCAATGAGAGATAGGAGGGATGTGGGCAAAAATTCCAGGGGAATCGAGCTATAAAAGGGCACTGGACGCGACAATTTGTAGGCATATTTCATAAAAGGAATCATCCATTCATAAAGAGGCTATTCAGACCAGTGGTTGATCATGTCCATAGAAGATGAGATCCCAAGCAAAATCAAGAGAATAAGTAAGCCACCGATAAGAATCTAAGTTGCAGTCGGGATTCAATTCATGACCCAGTCTTAACAGTTAAACGTTGAGCCAAATAATTTTTTAGCCAAGTTCACCTCAGACAGAGAACATGCCCTTGCCAGTAAAAGAAGAAATGAATTGGGCCAAATACAAAAAAAAGAAGGGAGGTAGCTAAATCTGAGTCGGGGGGAGAGGCAAATAGAACAACATTGGGTTATCGATAAACTCCTGGTAAGTGTTGCAACCTAAACTGTTTCTTTTTCTTCATCGAAATTAACCTTGCAAATATGGGAGGAGCAGTCAACAGGACTGAACTTGATAATATAGAGGAAATTAAACGAAACCCATCATCCATGAGATTATTTGAGCAAGTAGGTTGGTTGGAATTTCTGGAGCAATTCCAAGGTTCTGACCATGATTTAGTCTCATAATTTGCCCATAATTTTAATGGGAGGAAGACCACAGTAAGGATAATTACCCTTATCATTTTTTATGAATCCATGAGAAAAATTACAAAATTACCTCTACAGGGAGAGAAGTGGTATACAAACTTTAAAATCGGTCCTGAAAATTGGGTTCAATTTCTCAAGATATTGTCCCCACTCCCTGATTTGAGAAGGGGTATACCAAGAGAAGCATTATGTTCCCCCTAGGATGAAGTGGTTTTTCATTTGCATAATTTCATCACTTGTGGAGGACGATACAGTCTGGGTCACCATTAGCATGTCTGATTTTGATGCATCTAGTAGGAGAACAACCGATGAATATGCCCTATTATCTACATAAAATCCTATCGAAGATGAGTGAGTTGATGAGGAAGAAAAAGAGACCGGAAACTTCCCTCTACCATAAAGGGCTTATGATGATGATCATCAATGTAGAAATAGAAAGAATGGGAATTTCATGGAGTACCTTCATGGGTCAGCCATTAACTAAGCCAAGGGATAGAATTCTTCCTCCCAAAAAGAGGTCTAATGAAGCTACAACAGTTGGATGCAGGAGGTCTACCAGGGTATCTAGAAAAGTATTGGGGACAACCTCTATTGTTGAAATTTAGAAAAAATTGGAAGAAGGATTGGATAAGGAGCATTGTGTTGAAAAATCAAAGGAGAAAAGAGAGCAGGATGATATCATGATCGACCTCATAACAGAGCTCAAAGGGGTGGAGCCCCCAAATATGGATTCAGAGCAAAATTGGACAGGGTTTGAAATCCCCTCTTCCTCTCCTTCATAACCCAAGGAGATAACTAGCTCTCGTGATTTACCAACTTGTGCCCATTTCATTCCAGTATGTAAAGAACATGATAAGAAGAAAAAAAGAGGTCGAAGGCATATGCAACCCATGCCATTTAGATTATGTAGCCCTGGCCACTAGGCTCTCCTTAAACAAAACATAACGCTATTGATACAGAACAAAAAGCTCAAAAGAAAACTAAAATATCACAAGTTACCACAAAGTAATGCAGGGAATGTGATGGGCGATATTCAGGATGAGGAAGTTTCAGAGGAAAGAGAAAAAGGTTATGCAAAGGTCCATGTGGAATAAGCATAAATGATTTTCAACACTTTCTTGGATGATGTCATTACTAATACACACGCCTTCATACAACTAAAACCATATTTACCCCAATGGAGAAATAAGGATGAGTTCTTTGATCTGGGAATCATCAATAAGGAGTCCCATAGGCAAGCCATATAAAAGCTCAAGTCCATATGGTTTTCCATTTACTTGCAACAAGAACGAAAATGGACTGAAAAGATTAAAGGGTGCAAGTAGCAGTTGGAATAAACAAGGAAATTAATACAACAAACCACTGAGATTTCCTTTGAGGGTATATACAACAGAGATCCACCTAGATGTTACCCTCTCTTCTTGCATGATAGATGGGTGGTTTTCAGATTGAGGCAACTAGCATCTGGACAACCCCACGAAATCAAACAACCAGATAAATTTGTTAGTATGTATATTTCTGCAGAGATGAAAGATCATAATCTATTATGTGAGCTTTATCTTTAGAAATTTATCTTGCCAGATAACGCTAGGTGGAATCCCAACCCTGGTGTTGGGGGTGTCGAATTACGGGCATTCACTTCCCATATACTCGGTCTTTCTCAGTGGAAAAAGGAGGATGAATTCTATAGGAGGATGGAGTTAGAGGCAAGTTTACATGTAAGGGACGAATACCCCCTACCTCATCTAATAAAGGATGACCTACAAATATTAAGAACATAGCTGAGGGATGTTGTTACCATCAAACACCATCAAATATATGCCATCAACATTTTGCTACAGGTCTCCACGTCATATTTTGTGGAGGCATTGTTGATATCCCATGACATTTGGGGAGACCTCCCTAAGTACTTAAAAGATAGAAAACCAATGGGATACCCATACTTCAGTTTATCCCTTAACAAGGCTTCCTTCTGTTCCAACTCTTTTTTAATATATGGCACTAGGTGGGTGGGTCTTATATTTCATTTTCCTATTATATGGTGTCCTTGAAGATTCTACAAGGATCCTATTATCTAGGATGAGGAAGACGAAAKAACTCARTGGCTGCAACTRGACAAAACCTTGGGATATTATAACAYAGGTGAATTTGGGCATCCAACCTATGATTGGGGAGCAATACATGCAGGTATGGTAGAGAAAGAATAAGTTGCATGAGGACATGCAACCRAGCYAGTAGGGGGGTGATGATCAGCCCCCATTTTGACATATTTTTGGCTTCCTATATMCTATAKACATATCTACATTTTGCCTCTTTATACATGCTAGACACACATTCCTTGTATTTTTTTTACCTCTTCTAAGGTATTACCTAATTTGCTATATATTAATCTTGATTTCTCTTTATGGTTAAGGTTTGGTGTGGATTTTAAAAGGTAATTTGAATTATCATATGTGTAGATATTAGTAATGCTAACTATGGTTGTAAAGTGCAAAGTGTTCCAGGTTCTCCCCAATGAAATATGAAAGACTACTATCACAGTGTAAGGGTATTTTAAGATGATACATCGAAACTCTAATACAACTCTATTATATATTAATATTTGATATATATATGTATATATGTATCGACCCTAACGCCATTATATCATCATATTATTTCACTTCCTGCAGCAAATCAAAGGATTAAACTCAACAAAAGGTATTAACGCTGCAACTGCCAAAGATGAATTAAAGATAAAGGATCCTCGGCCTACGTTATAGCAAGAACATAATTATATATCAAGAAGTGACGCTTTCAGTAGGTTGAATTAAATTAATTCATCATGTGCCAGATAGACCTCGATCCACTTGCACAGTTAAGCAATCGATTCAGCTCGTGGAAGGAATCCGTGGGTTGGCATCTATTTTCCATTGGTTGCCATGTAACTGTGCATGCCCCAGTAAATCAATAGATAATAGAAGTTAGGTTGTTTCATACTGTTAGCATAATAATAGGAACTGGTAGTGCTATATTGAGTTAACCAGATTCCCTCAGTTTGTATATATACTAGTGTGCTAGTGAACGTTGGGGGCGTATGATATTAGTGTGTGTTTTCACTAAAGCAAATTGTAAGAGACACAAGCTCCAAGTTCAAACTTTTTAATAGAATATTGTTGTTATGTTTTGAGTGTTAAGTTGCTGGTGTACTGGTGATAGCCCGAGAATTGTGAGTATGGGATTACACGTGGGACAAGGCCCACTCATATGTATTGTTCTATGTTATAAATAAATATAGATATATATGTATGTTAGTATTCTGTTAACTTACTTTGCTGAATTGAGTTTATGTTAACCTGTTTTTAACTTAGGCTGCAAAATAGACATAGGCTACACAATGGCCATTTGTGTTATGATGTAGAATGATAATTGATTATGCTAGGACTTAGATCAATGCATGGTATTGATTCTTCTGTCAATGATTACTTATGTTGATGTCTGATATCCAATTTGTGCTAAGTGTTTCACATATTTAATAATTCTAGAAATAGTATCAACAAGGTTATCGATTGAGGAATCACATAAATTGTTGAAATCAGTTAATGACATATTGACTGAATATTAGATTTATTTCTGATTGTTCTTGTACAAGTTCAAATAAAAAGATAATTAGTTTATTTTGCTTGTTTGGAGTGTTAGAGAACCACTGTGATTATAAACCCACTAGGAGAACACGTGAAGGTATAAGGTTCTGAGAGCTCAAAAACCTTATCTAGAGAGGTACCACCAATAAGGCTAAGGGTTACAACATGGTGGCTTCACTTTTCTTATTCTTTCCTTATACATAGCTTGTTTAGTTAGGTTTTCCGATTTAGAACCAAAGTCCTTTTTATGTGCATATTACACTAAATGCCTCACAAGTGCATATTGAATCTCGAGTTGAAAAAATTAAATGAAGGAATGTAACACAATAATTAGAAATTATATTTTTACCTCGTCACTTTTGTTGTCTGCATGTTATATTAGATTGCATATTCATTTAAAAAAATCAATTCGAAAGTCTCCTTTCGTAGGAGCAACCATCTTGGTGGCCTGACTAAGCCCACATTGAAGCTAATCCTAAGGATTGCCTGTTACAAGCATGTTGGAAGTAGGTAATTCCTTTCCTTTTACCCGTTGATAACAGTAAGCAATATAATACATTAGCAGGCAGAGCATAGTTTTAAAGTTAGTTTAGATTAAACTAGTTTAGATTAGGATTAACATTTAGTTTAGATCGGTTTTAGGAAAAGAGTAATTGGACTTATTTAACCAGTCGAAATCACCACACCAAATAGATAAGGGTCTAATTGGGGCCCTGACTGGGTGAATCCTTAAAGTTGAACATGGACATTTTTGGCCATCAACAATATCCTATGCTCTCATTTGAGATAGGTATTCAGAATAAAAAGGCCTTCAAAGACAGGGTATCCAAACTGAGTATCAAAATTCCAAAAACGATATTTCCAACAATTTCCATTTTGCAATCTTCATATTGGACATATATAGTCTCTCCTTGTATTTGACATCAATGAAAACAATATTTCCAACAATACCCCCCTTTGGCATTGATGGAAACCCTTAGTCAATTATGTAATTCCCCCCCTGTCCACAACTCTCCTTATGTCTGCAATCCATCCTCTATTTGCAACTTCTCTCCCTTTGACATCAATAACAAAGGGTTTCTCCCCTTTAGATTGCACTTCCCTTTACTAACGAGATAAGAGGGATATCACTCCCTGCTTTCATTTACTTTTTCCATACAACAATTTTCTCCTTTGACTACATTGAGAACATATACATTGCTTGGGGTTATGTTTGCATTTGCCACTAAGCTTCATGAAGATGCTTTCCATATCTCACATCCTTTAGAATAAAATGCCAGGTTGTAACCTTGATCACACATTTGACTACCACTTAGAATATTATGTTTTAACCCTTCAACATACAAGACATTCTATTTTTTAGTCTTTCCATTATCAAGACTAATGATACCTTTTCCAACTATCCTCGTTGAAGCATTATCCCCAAAGGTAACACTGCATCCTTTTTCTTCCTTTAGGGTGAGAATTTTTTTCTCATCCACTTTCATGTGTTTTGAACATACACTATCAATGTACCATTGGCTTCCTTTGTCTTGAGCATACATTGCAAGTCCACATTCTTCCTTCTTTGGTTCTGTTATCGTACAAGTTGTAAGCTGGAAAAGCCCGACCCAACCACCAATTGGCGACAACTTAGAGAGCACCTACCCCCTGTCACCTTAGGCAGGTGTTCCCATCACTTTATAGGTGAGGTAGTCACCTCAAGGGGGGAATCTCGGTGACCCTAGGGGGGTTTGAGATGGAAAATGATAAGTATGGATGGATGTCCCTAGAGGTCAATTCTAAATGGTAGAAAGATCTTGGAAAAGAGTCTTGGTAAGGTTTAAAGTTTTCCAAAAGAGTTGAGTGACCTGCCGAGAGTAAAGTACCTGCCTGAGACCCAATGAAAACCAAGGATATTTGTAATATGTTAATTGGACAAGCAAGTTAAACTTTCTTTCCCTAATTGTAGAAAAATAAAATCATATATTTCATCTCATAAAATATAGTAAAGGTTTCAAAATAAGTGTTAAAAGTATGATTGAATAATCAAGAGACAAGCTAGTGAAGGCTAGCTCAACTCAACAATGGTAAAGCAATATTCTAGCACAAAAGTAAGGCTAAAAAAAAAAAACTTACTATAGTGATATTTATCATCCTTATGGCTGTAGCAAACCAAGATTTATAACAGAAAAATCAGCAAATGAAAATCACCTTTAAGTAGCCCAACAAGTGTGCTAGGTTTAGTAGAGAGTTAGGGAAAAATTAGGGGTTAGTCCTAGGGTTAGTTGAGGAGTTATTATGGGTTAAAGGGTTAGGTTTTATGCAGACTTATGGTTGTATAAGTTATTTGTAATAGAATCAATAATTAGTGTTTGAAAGGGGATGCCTCAATGAGGCAAGAGAACCAAAGGCTCAAGGAACAACTTCCCAAAGAGACAACTTCAAAACTTGAAAATTTCACATTTACCAAGGCAACAATTTAATTGTCCAATGGAACAAATAATGACTAGTGCCTTTAATGATTAGGCTAATGGAGTCAAGCAATGAAAGAGCTAGGGATACTTGCCTTGGGGAGTAAAAGGATTTACACCCCCACGGATGTAGTATCTCTAGCTCTTTCATTGNCAAGGCAACAATTTAATTGTCCAATGGAACAAATAATGACTAGTGCCTTTAATGATTAGGCTAATGGAGTCAAGCAATGAAAGAGCTAGAGATACTACATCCGTGGGGGTGTAAATCCTTTTACTCCCCAAGGCAAGTATCCCTAGCTAGGGTCTAGGCTGAGAGGGTGTATGCACTTATACTTCTCTTAGCAAACCCTTGTTAAACCAATACAATTTAAGCATATAATGATGGAGGCTAAGGTGGGGGTGTATTCCCTTATAATTCCCACCTAGCTCTAGCAAAATAACTCTTGACATGAATGATAAATGATAGCACAAAGTAAAAGCCTTACCAATTCAAGGAAAAATGTTAAGGCAATGCATGACAATAGAAATAGAAGAGACTTCAAAGGATAGAGCATCACTTCCATCAATCAATAACCAAGAAAGTATCCATACACAAGAGCACAAGAGAGAAACTATCCAAATATAGCGAAAATTTTAGTCCAATACTTCTCACAATGGGAGAGTTGATTCAAAATGAGATCTTATGATCTCTATTTATACAAAATGTCACTAACATAGTTTTTCCACATAATTTTGGGGTAAACCACAAGATTAGGGGTCACCAACCCTAATATTTCCACTTTACACAAATAATATTAAAAAAATCACCTTTAAATTCACTTTTACACAAACAAAAACTCTAACTTAAGGTGACGTCACCCCTTTAGGGGACGTTTTGACACTAGGAGCAATTCGTTGGTGTTGGAGAAGCATCACTAGGTCTCCAAAGGCTACATGTCAATAATATAGGCCATCTCCTCATGGTCAAGACCTAATTCTCCTCAAAATTTCCATGTGTCAATGAGTGATAACTTCACCACCAAACCCTATCTCTTCTAGGTGATGTCATGCCTCTAAAGACGACGTTTTGCCTCTCCTAGGAAAAACATTTGGCATGTAAGGGATATATTATGTCTCTCAAGTCATAATCTAGGCCTCCAACGGTTCATCTCTGTCATCCAGCATGCGATCCCTTGACATCGAACCCGTGGGCTTCAATCCCCATGGAAGCCCAAGCTAGGCTTGTTCCTCCAAAACTGTCCACCAACTAGGTCCAACAAAGACAAATAAGCATGTCCTCCAAGGATATCAAGTCAAAATATCATGATGAGTAAATCAAACCAATAAATGAGCCACCTAAGCATGTGCTTCAAAGATTACCTTGTCAAACAATTAATTTCTCAAAGACATTATGCGACTTGCCAAGCTTGGATATGGGAGGGTTGACGAAGTGCCCTATTGGGTAGATCTTTCCCTAGGTCAAGGAGTGTTTCCAAAGTGATCCCTTTCTAAGCCATGTAAATTGGATGAAGTGTTTAAGGATCAAGACTCATTGGGCATGGGGTTCATGACATATAAAGGGTTGTAGTGTCTCATTCACGGGTGCCTTTGTAGAGGGTGTGTGGCACATTCATTTGCAATGCACTTTTTCCAAGCCCACCCTCTTTCCATTCTTTGTTTCTTTAATGTTTTAAAAGGATGAGTTGAAGGCCACTTCCCTGGTGTGGTTTCCAAATAATGACGGTGTCACTCACAAATACCTTACGAAAATGAGAAGGTTGGCTCATGATGAGACCCCCTTTCTCTCAGCCATGCAACTGAGAGCCATTACCTTGGCTTTGTGACCAAATGATGGTAATTTCATACCTCTAGATACCCATGATCATGATAGGCCAACTCATGATGAGATCTCCTATCCTCCAACTAACCCTCTAAGCATTCTATCATTTATTCTTATGGGTCCCCCTTTTCTTATAGATAAGCATTTCATTGATTTCTTGGGGGATCCGTAGGCGAAGCATCTGGAAGGTTTATATATAGGATTTTATCCTTTTAACTAAGAAAAATTCCTCTGGGCCTTCAACCCCTTCTTCCCATAGAATGAGGTACAACCCCTTCTTGGGTCAATACACCCTATAATCCCAAGAGATAAGAAAATGGGGGGGGTTAAATGATGAAAAATGGTAAATCTGGCCAAGAACAATACAATGGCTCTTCAAGGGAGTTCCTAGTAGCAAACCCATTCCCAAGGTCGAAGACCACTTACTAGGGCACAATGTCAACCACCAAGGTGAATCAGGGAAAAGGGCATAATGTCCAATCATATGTCATGAAATTTAAGCAGTCTAAGAAACAACATACTCAAATGCCTCAAATATTGAAATGACACTCACCATAATACCTGACTTGTACATCATGGAGCAAGGCCCATTGCCTCTCGGAAGTCGACTGGTGTGGTGGATTCCATATGAAAATCTCGACCTCTGTGGTGGTGAGAAGGGTCTCCATCTGTGCAAGTGGATATTGTTGGTCATGTAGTCTCTTGACACTCCATATCGACAACCTGAGGGCCTCGAGACATGATCTCCTTAGTTATGCCACAAAATGGGGATAATAGGTTCTTATTGCTTCCTTTTCCACACCTTTGTGTATTCTTATCTATGCTTGGTAAGAACATATTCTTCCTATTTTGTTTAGAAAAATTCA
>JASDQU010947820.1:22858-32907 GCA_032191745.1 Picea mariana
GTCCTCCAAGGATATCAAGTCAAAATATCATGATGAGTAAATCAAACCAATAAATGAGCCACCTAAGCATGTGCTTCAAAGATTACCTTGTCAAACAATTAATTTCTCAAAGACATTATGCGACTTGCCAAGCTTGGATATGGGAGGGTTGACGAAGTGCCCTATTGGGTAGATCTTTCCCTAGGTCAAGGAGTGTTTCCAAAGTGATCCCTTTCTAAGCCATGTAAATTGGATGAAGTGTTTAAGGATCAAGACTCATTGGGCATGGGGTTCATGACATATAAAGGGTTGTAGTGTCTCATTCACGGGTGCCTTTGTAGAGGGTGTGTGGCACATTCATTTGCAATGCACTTTTTCCAAGCCCACCCTCTTTCCATTCTTTGTTTCTTTAATGTTTTAAAAGGATGAGTTGAAGGCCACTTCCCTGGTGTGGTTTCCAAATAATGACGGTGTCACTCACAAATACCTTACGAAAATGAGAAGGTTGGCTCATGATGAGACCCCCTTTCTCTCAGCCATGCAACTGAGAGCCATTACCTTGGCTTTGTGACCAAATGATGGTAATTTCATACCTCTAGATACCCATGATCATGATAGGCCAACTCATGATGAGATCTCCTATCCTCCAACTAACCCTCTAAGCATTCTATCATTTATTCTTATGGGTCCCCCTTTTCTTATAGATAAGCATTTCATTGATTTCTTGGGGGATCCGTAGGCGAAGCATCTGGAAGGTTTATATATAGGATTTTATCCTTTTAACTAAGAAAAATTCCTCTGGGCCTTCAACCCCTTCTTCCCATAGAATGAGGTACAACCCCTTCTTGGGTCAATACACCCTATAATCCCAAGAGATAAGAAAATGGGGGGGGTTAAATGATGAAAAATGGTAAATCTGGCCAAGAACAATACAATGGCTCTTCAAGGGAGTTCCTAGTAGCAAACCCATTCCCAAGGTCGAAGACCACTTACTAGGGCACAATGTCAACCACCAAGGTGAATCAGGGAAAAGGGCATAATGTCCAATCATATGTCATGAAATTTAAGCAGTCTAAGAAACAACATACTCAAATGCCTCAAATATTGAAATGACACTCACCATAATACCTGACTTGTACATCATGGAGCAAGGCCCATTGCCTCTCGGAAGTCGACTGGTGTGGTGGATTCCATATGAAAATCTCGACCTCTGTGGTGGTGAGAAGGGTCTCCATCTGTGCAAGTGGATATTGTTGGTCATGTAGTCTCTTGACACTCCATATCGACAACCTGAGGGCCTCGAGACATGATCTCCTTAGTTATGCCACAAAATGGGGATAATAGGTTCTTATTGCTTCCTTTTCCACACCTTTGTGTATTCTTATCTATGCTTGGTAAGAACATATTCTTCCTATTTTGTTTAGAAAAATTCATTATGTTTCTTCTATATTCACGTGCTATGTGCCCATAGTTATTTCACTTATAACATTTGGTATTATAATCAAGTAGAGGAGAAAATGAATTGTAATTTCTATCAACAAACCCATGAGAACTTCTAGTTTTGTTTCTCACATAATCATTCTTTGAGGTCTTATAAGAACCTCTATTTCTATATCTCACATGATCACTTCTTACATACGCTCTACAATCTAGTTCTTTATGACCAAAATTATTGCAAGAAAAATAATAGCCAAGAAAGAGATTTTGGTACCAAGTTGTGAAAGGCCTTCTTGGTGGAACAACTCTTCTGAACTCATTCTTGTTGTTCTTGTGAGAAGAATCAAGTTTCTGTTGGTCATCATTTCCTTTCCTATTGTTGCTTCCATTGTTGATGGATCATTTGAGAATGTTAGCATAGCTATTAGGATTTTCTTTAGGAGTATTTTGATTCTCAACATAGCCAAGGCCAATCTTGATGAATGGTGTCTTTTGGCAATTGAGGATCCCGTTCAAAGTTTCAATTCTCTTTTCAAACTTCAACTAAGAATTTGACTTCTTCAATTCCTCCTTTAATGAGATAACTTCATACTCTAACTTCTCATATGTTTCTTCCTTTTCTTTGATATGACTTTTCACTTCTTCTTCTATTCCTTTCGCTTCTTCTAGTTGAATCTTGAGGATGATAATTATCTTCTTCGTTAATTCAAGATCATGATCCTTATTTTCATGTTTCTACAATTGCTCCTTATGTTTTATATTCTTTTTACTAAGCTTGTCTATTTCTTATAAGGCACTAACAAGTTCTACTTCAAGATCTTCTTCTTTTGAATCTAGATTTTTTTTTTCTTCTGATTATCTTCATTTTCTTCATCAGTAGGCTTTGTTTCCATGGTTATGAAGAGATATTATTCTTCATAATCACTATCTTTCCTTTCTGCATATTGAAACTTAGCAACAAAATGTCCTATTCTACCACAATTAAAGCATTTGAAGGGTAGCTTACCTTTGTATTTTCTAGGTCCTCCTTGTAGCTTTCTCACAAATTATGCTTCTTTTGTCTCTAATTTACATCTGGAACAACCACTGAATGTACACTGCATTACCTTGACAGTCTTAGAATATGATAGGCCACTCAATATGACATCTATTACTTTTGCATTGTTTTCACTTAAATCCTTCCCATCTTTGTATTTATAACCTATTGTGATCGATTCCCAGATACCAAACCCAAGGGCAACCAAATATGTATTCATTCTTATACTCCATAATGCATAGTTTGTTCCATTAAACAAAGGAGCTTTGATTGTGGAGAGACCTTCCTTACAATCCATATGTGCTCGAGATCTTCCTTACAATGGTTAAATTGTTTCTGAAGGAACCTACTTTGATACCAATTGTTAAACATATGCTTATACTAAGAGGGGGGGGTGAATCAATATAAGATACTTTTTACTTTAATTGAACATTCATCAATCATTCAATAACTTTAAAATATTAAATGCATATAAACTCAAATCATGGCACACAAATTTTAACATGGAAACCCTTGCGAGAGAAAACCACAAAAACTTATCTTTATGAATGTTTGTACGCACCAACATACCAGAGACACCAATTTCTTCAGCTGAGCACCAACGCAACAAGATGTTGTGTAGGAACCAACCTACTAGAGACACCAATATCCTTAGTTGAGCACCAACTTAGCAAGACCTGTATATGAACCAATATAAGATCTTCATACATAAAGTACTTCTGACTTTACCTACATGCTTCATAATTCATGCATAGCTTCAAACCCTAGTAAAATGTATCCTTCATGCCCTAGAGAACCTCATAACATCATTCCCAAAATATAAATCCAAAATGTAGCATCACAACCTCAAAACAACACACTTTACAACATCATAGACCTTTGTCCTTCATATTGCACCCTTAAAACTTCATGAAAACTCCTCTTGCACACCTTTAGACCCCAAGAATACTCCCCAACTCCTCTTGTGCACCTGAGATCTCTTCTGCACACTTRTACTTGCTCTTCTTACTCAGATTCTATTCAAATGTGMACATCTATCATGCACATATATCATGTATTTATAGTGTTTMTGYGTTCACTTATGGGGCCGACTTGTAAAACTAGCTAGGCCAACCTATACTTTATGGATGGTGTTATTGCTCCAGGAAACTCTCCTAGGTGGTAAGTCAGAGATGCATGGTAACTTAATCTTTTTGGAAACTATTTTCTCAATAATAGGTGTGGGTTTGGATCAAGTTGGATGACTGAATCACTCCTCACTCAAAACATGCATGAACACATTTAGATGGACAAGGCTTTCAACCACAAATGTTTAGAGAGTTTACGAGTAAATGGATGTGTGGAGAAATAACTATTATACCAGCAAAATCATATATAAAACATATATAAATGGCCAATTACAATAATCATAGAAATACTTGCAAAGTTTAACTTATGAATGCAATGATAAGATGACAGTTATCGGGCATAGATAAGCATAACAACATGAATATAATATCCAGGTGCAAGTATAGAATAGGTAAGAAGATGAAATCTGAACAAGTTATGGCAAAAGAAGCTTGCATTACTTAATATGAAAATGAGAAGCTTGAGTACAAAATCAAAAAGAGTCTCCAAAGTCGAACCTCGTGTTTCTCTTCTGTTTTCAGCTTTATAGCTTTTATAACATATTATCTAGATTTGAATTAATGAATCAGATATGCCTAAAATAGAAAGTCAAAACTAACTTGCAAAAGATAAGGAATGATCCTCAAAATGAGGTCAATCCCACATTCCATGGTCTTCAAATCTTGTAGAGTCCTTGTGCAGTGTAGAATAGCCTTCCAAGGCTGATTGATGACTCTTCCAAGAGATAAAATTCAAATTTGCTGAGTTGTGCAAAAAATCTTAATTTTTTGCCACCAAAATAGGTACCAAAACCAACTTGGCTACCTTTTCTAATCCTTATACAGCAAAAATGCGTCTTGAATCTGACTATATAATTCATCATCTATCCATTACGAGTGTTTTCAAATGATTTGGATCTGTAAAACCTTGATTTGTGCAAAATTTAGCTTTCTCTGTCCAGTTACAGGTTTCGGTGGTTAACACAAAGTAATTTTGGGTGTATTAACTACCGAAAGCTCTGCTTTCGGTGGTTAATGAATAGTCGTCCTGTTCGCCTAAACCACCGAAAACTTAGCTTTGTACAAAACTTCAAAATTTGCAAAAATGATTACCTTGATGCTTTGCTGAGTGTTCATGGTATTTTTGATGATGCTCCTCTTCCTTTTACAGGGCTGGAAACCTCAATCTGTTGTGTAGGAGGCTTTTTTTCTTTCTCGGAGAAAGTAGCTAGTTCTACTAAGTGATATCTTATCTGACGGGTAACCATATGGCTGTGTATTGTTGTCACCTATCACGGTTCTATTGGTCATTGCAATTGTTTTAATAGCGATAGTCCTATTTTGCAAGTCGAATTCCCTGAGATAATTGATCACTAAATCCATAGTCAGAGACATAAAGCACTGCCATTGTAGCTGACTTCTTCTCCAGTGCTTGTATGATCCTAGATTTTGATCATAACAGAAGAAGAAAAGGCGCATCTACCAATTCTTTTTTCACTTCGTCCAGGGCCTCCGTTGCTTCAACACCAAGAACCTAGGGACCGATGGGTATCCCTGTCAGATGTGTTTCATGAAAAACCTCCAACGAAACAACACTATTTTGGATCATGGTGCAAACTCTTATAGAAAATCTTAAGCTGAAGCGAATGAACTTGATTTATGATTGGCATTTAGATCCGATCTCAAAAGTCTGTTAGTAAGCTTATTGCTTTCTTCTGCTTGGACCTCCACCAATTCAATTGTCTTTAGTGCAATAACAAGTCTAATATAGAATTTTTTATCTTGGGGAACCAGAGCATCACTAGTGATTTCTCTTAAATAAGATTTCCACTTCTTTGCACATTCGACAATGCCCTGAATGAGTTCTACCTCCTAGATTTTGCATGGAGGAAGGCATTTTGACTCATTCAAGAGTTCTACAAAAACGCCAATAGTAGGGTGATTTTTTTGTCAAACCATTCTGCAGACATCAACATTAGCTAATGATCCACTTCTTACAACAGTACAAAATAGGCACACAGCATGTTTATTTGTCCACATCTAAGATTTCATAAGCCCAAAACATGAAGGGTGATACTCGTCCTTGCATTCTTCACAGTGAATTAGATTTTTTCAAAATTTTCTCTTGATTTCCCATTACAGACACAACAATCCTCTGTGTCCCTAAGTGAAATTGACATTTGGACCTTCTGCATAGCTCTCTCCAAAGAATTGTTTATCTGGACATGAAAATCTCGCAACTGTAGTGCAGATGTACCAAAACAACCAATGACGGACTTGCAATGCAAAATCCAACTACTAATATCAGCTATTTTCGAAGCAAGCATTACCAACATGTCATCCTCCAACGAGAATGTGGAGAGAGCTACCACGACATCTTCCATCGGAAATGCCATGTCTTCAAGCTCTGGTGTAAGCTCAACCATTGCTCTTCTCTCTTCATGGGAATAATTGCACCGAACAACCTTCACATAATCTGAAATATTTGCAGAGAGATCATTTGGATCAAGAGGAACAACATACTTACAAGGTTTGGAGAATTTCCATGCACATTGTTCCCAAACATGACCAATCCACCTATTGAGAAGGAGAAAAATTTCAACAACGATATCATACATATTTCCCTTGACTTCCTTGCTATGCTCGGCATCA
Source organism: Picea mariana (assembly GCA_032191745.1). NCBI lineage: Eukaryota > Viridiplantae > Streptophyta > Pinopsida > Pinales > Pinaceae > Picea > Picea mariana. The sequence goes on from JASDQU010947820.1 coordinate 29,069, forward strand.
ATTATTGGTTCAGACTTTGAAAGAAGAAGCTGGTTCGCAATGAAAAATCATCATGTTCTGAACGGATAACCTCAATATGATTGAAAATGGAGTAATGTCGTTGTTCTTTTATTTAAAACACAATGTCTGCTGCTCACATCGATGTATATAGACTTGGGCATATTTTCTCATAAGGAATTCTAGTGCTGGACAGGAAAAACTGAAGCATGCAGCCATTGCAAGCGCATCACCATGTTTTAGATAGTGGACAATTAACGAGCTCTATCATCCAGACCCTGCAAATTTTCTTTGATATCTGGAGCATTCGATCTTTTGTTGACAAATTTGCAAAACCCTGCAACTTGATTCGTGGCTTAATTTATGGATTGACTCATGGAATTGATTTTGTATGTTGACTGGTACCTGATCACCCTAATATAACGCTTCTATTTCAATGTCGTGGCCTAAATTCATAACAACACTTGTAGATATGGCTGACTACGACCTTGCTATGCCTTGACACATACAAGCTCACGTGGCACCTGTATCATCAACACAACTGTAGATATGTCTCTGTTGCTAGCGCTTGGTTAATAACAGTTCTTCTTATTCGACACAAAAACTAAACACCTGTAATCTCAAATTTGTCAACTTGACGCTTGAAACCTTTGATCCCCTGTAGCTTGGCACTTGCACTTGGTTGGTGTGTCGACTCGTGGCTTGAACCTATTGATTTGTAGCTTGACTATGATTTGGGGCTGTGTATGAGAATCGGCCTGTGGGCCTTTCCAATCTTTTGGTAAAAGATATAAAAATCATAAGCTAGGTTATGCTTAGGAATATGATTAGAGATTGACACTTATGCACATGCATACTTTTTGGTATTTTTACAAAAATGTATATTTTGTTTGAAAATAATAAAACCATAAGAGCTAGGGTTATAAGCTAAGTAACATCTATTGTATTTTTTGGTATGCAAGTCAGAAGATAACCTTGGTGAAAGCCATCAATAGGAGCTTAATGAAGGGTTTGGAAGTTATGAAACTGTCCAAAAGACCTAAGAAAATGACAAGTCAAAAAGAGCGTAATGAGGACACTCTAAAGAGCCAGTTGTTAGCGTAATGATTTTTTATTGCTAACAACTGGCTCCAACTGGGATGGAGACCTCCCTGCGATGTTTCCAAGAACCTAGTAGTTTCAGTCGCCTTTTAGCATTGGGCATGGAGTCATCTGGCTGCCTTTGGTCATTGGGCATGGAGTCATCTAGCTGCCTTTGGCATTGGGCATGGAGTCATCTAACATGTGCAACTGTTCTTCTGCAAACCTGTAACTTGCATGCAACCTCCTGCTTATTCATGAAATCAACAACTGAAAAAGATCTAACTGCTAGTGTGGCGAGCTTATTCCTTTGCCTACCCCTACACTAACCAACTGTACTTCCTCTTATCAAGTGAAATGATACTTCCAATGAAGCCATGTAAGGAACTGATTTACGGACATCATGCTAGATCTTGACCCGAAAAACAATGGAATCCATATCATGCAGAAAAGAAGTTTGAACAGATGATAAAGACATTCTTCTTCTGACAAGAATACTTTAACACATTTACTGCTCATAGATTCCAAATAGTTAGCAACATGGTCATCAAATCCACAAAGAAATACCTCTTTGAACTGCTGATCCAACTGAAAATTGAAATGATGTTGAATGCCTTCAATGTTAAATATGGGTTGCTCAACCTCGGTCAAAGAAATATGCATGATGCCCTGCTGATCTAAAACTTTCTGCTCGTCATCTTCCTCTTCATGTATGCTGCAATTTTCTTGATGTTCTAGCTGAAGTTTAGACAGTCTTTGCAAATCTAAGAACTCTAAGTTTCCCTCATGATCCTCTTCTGCATGTGTGCTGCAATTCTCCTGTGTCTGCAAATAAAAAAACTAAAAGTTGTCCATACTATCTGTTGCAATCTTCTCAACATATTTAGAGTTTTCAAAGGAGGCAATTTGGTCTTTATGACAACATCTCTGATCATCTCTTTTCTCATCATATTCATCCTTCTCATCTGACATTGAGATGTAAGGTATATGAGGAGAAATATAATCCTCTTGTTGTCCTTCTGGGAGATTAGATGTTCTCTAAAAATCTTGTTCTTCGTAGTTACTACCACTTCTCTTGATCTACAAATCTGAAAATTGTGGGCTAGCTTTACTTATTTCAATGGATATCTGACCAAAAGAAAGATGATAATTTCCATGTGTATCTAGAGAAAATTCAGCACCTTTATAATCTGTTTCTAGTTTATGTTGATGTGAAAGCACATCGTCATGAAGATCATTAGAGATATGATGTAGATGATGAGGGAGATATTCTTCTCTATTTATATTTTCAACCTGAGAATGCAATTCATATTCTTGACAAAAATTGTTGAATGCAAACTTATCTGAATAAAACCTTTTGCAATGCTCACTGAATGCTCTGTGAAAATCCTTCAATGATAAAATGCTGAAGGAGGTAAGGAAAAATACCATTGACGTTGATCCAGGGGATCAAATTTGCTCAAAATTCAAAGTTCTTGGAATCACTTCAAATCAAATAGGTGCATAGGCCTCGTTATCATGAACCCAACGCAACTCGTTTGGGTTCAAACAGACGTCGGATAAGTGAGATATTGCGTTCTGTTCAAATCGTCAAACAGGCAAAAAAAATTTGCTGACTGTACAGTCTGTATGGATGCTGACGTGGCAGGGCCATACGATGACGTGGAAGAGTCATACACTGACGTGGCAGAGATGAGTTGGCGGACAGTTGGTAGTTAAGTGGACAAATCAGCATCGGACACGTGGCATCTTAGTGGTGAATGGATTGCTGACGTGGCCCAAGCAAGGGCCGCCACGTGTCACCAGGACAATGGTTTAAAATTTGTGTAGTCGGTAGGACTCGACCCCACAACCTTCAGGCAGGGGAAGAGCTTTGGGAAGGGTCGCCCAACTGACGCGCCCACCAATGGTTCTTAACATATGAATGGGTTTAAATTTATTTGAATTGCATTTGTTTTGAATTGGGGCGCAGTCCGGGCTGGGGCTAAGCCCCGGCCCCCGGTCATATATTGTTTACCATATAACCACCACCCACGCGTGCATTCAAATCCCTACGCATTTCAAACAAATTTAAATCCCGCGCGCCTGGACACATGGGCGTTACCATATGACTTGGTTTTAAACCTTGGCTCCTTTCGTGTGCGCGCATGGTCATATGACCCATAGGCCCAACGGTTTGGCGGTTAGGGGCTAGGCGCCATAACTGTCCTACAGTTTGCATGATTTTTGGGTATGCGCCTGGTGCTAGGTTTTAGCACGGAAATGAGCGTGTGTGCTAGGTTGGACACACAGAGGTGCATTTTGGCGATCCAGAGACAACAAGTTTGAAGGGGAAGTTCTAGGAAGCCTATCTTCTTCAATTTTTGGCTAAATCAGGTGCTGAAAAAGCCCAGCTAGGGGTTTTTGGACGTTTTGAAGCCATTGGAGCCATCTATTTGGCATTTTGAGCATTATAAAGCACATATTTTAGCACTTTAAGAAAATAATATAAAAGATCCATTGGAAGCTGGACCAGGAGATGTAGCCCAAGAGAGGGGTGAACTCCTTTATCATTTGCCGTGTTATGTGTTTTCTGTTCACTGTTATTTGCTGCTTATTATCTACATCTTGAATGTGTAATTTCTATAAAAATTTGTGTTTGCAAAATTGATCCATTTGCAATATAACACTTGAATTAAAACTTGCAAATATTTTCAAGAATACAAGCCTTTATCATTTTCAGATCAAGTTGGTATCAGAGCTTAGGTTTTTGAAGGCTTGAT
>JASDQU010947821.1:18144-36956 GCA_032191745.1 Picea mariana
GACCAAGATCTACAATATTAAAAAATAAAAATTGTTTGATAATGTTAAGACATGATTATGTAGGTTTCCATAGTTAGTCATATTTCTATAAAATTTTATGGATAAAAACTGTGTAGGAGGTTTTGAAACGTCCAACGTTTCAAGTGGACACTCCACCTATCATCAGAGACAAATGCAACTAATATGTTGGAAAAGGGTGCCAAGATTTGTATTTATAGAGGAATATTGGTAAGTGATCGTTGAAGAGAGGCAAAAGGATTGCATATAGGTATGAATGAAGAATTAGAAATATCCATTGAGATTAGGTGATAAAGTATTAATGAAGGTAATATAGTATTAATATATAGTATTTAGTTAAGGTGATGAGATAGATTATTAATGATATTCATAGGATAATATGAATAAAATAATAAAAGTATCCATTGATATTTAGGTGAAAAAATATATTAATGAGAATATCAAAGTTTTAAAATAAGATATTAAAGTGAGTTGTTTAGATAGATAAATAATAATAATAATAGGATTTCTTTATTGAAGTGTGAGATTGAATATATTGAATTAGGGATAGTAATAAAATAAAGTGAAATGAAGTGAAAAGGTTAAAAGGGATAAAAAAATGAGATAAGAATATTTCAAATAGATGAAGATAAATGATGAGAATAGAGGACCGGTTAGATGTGAGGAAAAATCTGTATAAGCATGTGGAACAATCCTTTGTCATTCCAGACCTCCTAAACTCAACCTATCTAAAGAGAAATTGTATTCCATTTGTCACCTTAATGATAACCTTGACATCATTTTCCTCAAATCTAATAAAGGAAATGTTATTGTCATCATAAATACCTCTGATTATGATTCTAAACTGCTAGACCTTATTTCTTACTCTACTTATAAAAATCTTGCTAAAAACCCTATTAACACCATAACTAACTTAGTCACTAAATCCATAAAATATTCTTCCTTGGATCATACCATCCAAAAGAATCTCATTCCTCATAACCCCCAAACCCCCAGGATCTATGGGAAACCCAAAATAAACAAAAAATATATTTATCTTAAACCTATAGTGAGCACCATAGGAGCCCCCTCCCATTCCCTTGTTTGATTTCTTATTGATAAGATTCATCCTTCGTTGGAAAAACCTCCTCTTTTATTAAATATTCCATTGATTTTAGTCATAAAACTCAGAATCTTCACCTTGGTGATCATGACCTCATGGTTAGCTTTGATGTCATTTCTCTATTCACCAAAATTCTAGTTGGAGAAGCCCTGATCCTGATCTTCAAACTAGTAGACCATAAAACTCTTAACCTAATCAAAATCTTCCTCTCTTCTACCTTCCTCACCTGTAAATGTGTTTACTATGAACAAATCTAAGGTATAGCCATGGGGTTATCCTTATCCCTAGTAGTTTCTAATATATTTATGGAACATTTTGAGTCTTTAGCCTTAAACATCTTTCACCTCAAACCCAAATGTTGGTTTTGGTTTGTAGATGACACATTTGTCATCTGGCCTCATGGCCATACCTACTTGATCTCTTTCTTCAACCATATTAATAACCTTCCCTTCACATCCAATTCACTATAGAAACCCAATGGGACAACTCCATCCCCTTTTTGGATGTTCTTACCTCTCTTCTTCCTAATGGATCTCTTTCCCATGAAGTCTATAGGAAGAAGACTCACACCGATAAATATCTTCATGCCGGTTCCCACCACCATCCAACCCAAAAATACGTTGTCCTAAAAAACCTTTATTACTCGAGCCATCCACATGTATCCTTCTCTAAATTCCTTATGAAGGAAAAATGACCACCTAACCAAAGCCCTTTTTTCCAATGGCTATTTTCTCTCTCAAATAAAGAAAACCTTCCTCAACCACTTCCAATTGTCAGTTCGTTATGATGTTGGCATAGAAATTCTGTCAACCTTCTGTCAAGACAAAGACACCCATATCTCAGATCATATCCAAGAGTGGCGTAGATGGAAGTGGTTGATCAAGGCTTACATACTTCCAGAATTCCTTCTAGAGTGATTCCTTAAGTCTCTACAGTCTTATATTTCGAAGGATGTTTCTACATCCCGAGTTACATCTGAGGAAGACGCAATTTTTAAAGCCCAGCAGTTAGATCTTATATACGCTCAGTCTGGGATGTTATACAAAATTATTCCAGATGCACCGAGGTCAAACTATGACCCTAGACAAAAGATCGGGCCTCATGTCGATGGTATTGTAGGCTCCGCAAATGTGAAATATGCAGACTTGGTGACAAGCCAGTGGAAATATTTTTCTCTAAACCATTATGTAGGAGGGCCATCTTAGTCATTGTTCTCCACTCCCACTCAGTCGATGGATGTACATTCTGTGCAATTGTCGACCAACACGAATGGCATGGTAACCAACAACCAGGAGGGAATAAAAATAAAGGATGTGGTAACAATCGTAAGGGTGGGAAGAATAAAAATAAACCCAAGGACAACGGTAATAATGAGAAGACGAATAATAATGCTGGTGAGGGAAAGAAAGAAAGGAAAAAGGTGATGTTTCCCTGCAAGCTTTGTACAGATGATCACCTTACCCACTTATGCCCCAAACTTGTGGAAGTTGTGAGGATTTTATCTTTACCGCCCATTGTGCTGACTAATCCTTTTCCAAATAATCAAAACATGGCCTCGAGCTCATTGAATACCGAAAATGCAGCGAGCGGAATTCAAAACCCACCGACGCAAGATGGTGACCATCTATGCATCATTATGGTTAAGTATGAGGTTAATGTAGCCACTCGATCCCACGATTACAGTTCTTCACAAAATGTACCTAGTCTAGAGTCTCCCCCTCCTTCGAAGATGCCTTTACAGATCGAAAAACCAGAGTCCCCACCTTGTATTTCGAAAGGCGTACTCAAGCGCTCTACCCACAACCCTAATGCTAGAGCCTCCCATAATTACTCTATTTTTGGGGATCTGGGTCAAACCCCTTATGCGATGTTGGCACTAGAGGTACTCTAGACGTGTCCTTCATAGAGGAATGCCTTATTATCTGCATTAGGAGCTCTAGATCCATGTGGCTCTAAGGTTATCAAGTTTGACGTCACGAATGTGAAGCCTCACTTGCATTACCATGTGGAATTCCAAATCCATGTGGGTTACTCAAAGTATACCATCAAACGTACTGTTATTGATGAAGGCGCTGCAACATGTGTGATGTCCCTGGTATGCTGGAAATCCCTCGACTCTCCGACCATCTCTCAATCTCTAACCATGTTTATTGCTTTTGACAATCATTCTTTCCACCCTCACAGTATTCTTCCTACCTTCCTGGTCCAGTTAGGTGGGAAGAAAGTGGAGGTGGATGTCAAGGTGGATGATGCGCCCCTCGACTATAACTTGTTACTAGGACGTAGTTGGACTTATGCTATGACTGCAATCATATTGTCCATATTCCGTACTCTTTATTCCTCACGATGGGAAGATCGTGACAATCAACCAGTTGTCCTTTGCGTATGCTAGCCCCAATGCATCAGTTGAACCGTCGATCCCTGTGATCGACAATTCTCAAATGTCAACTGAGAATATTGGTGTCAAAATGTATTCATCCCTTATGGGTACCTTCAATTTCATAGCATTGGTTCATCATATCTACTCCATGTTCAGTAGGTCTGCTTCATCAATGAGGTTCGTTCCTTTCCACACTTTGTATTTTAACGATCCTTGGACCCTACCTTCCTCGAATGCATTGTGTGAAGGTCAGTCAAATACTGGAATGGCTATGCCACTATCAACAACAGAGATAGCATATCAAGTTATTCTTGACTCTTCTGTCAATCCAGACCCTGTCACCTCGCAGACGGATGAGAAGGATCATGTTCTCAAGCCTGTATGGGCCACTTCATCTCTTGCTCACGTGACTGCCTCGATGATACTTTACCCTTGGATGAAGAAATCATAGAGGCCATGAATAGTTCTGACAGGCCATGGGATTGTATGCACCATTGCTCTTATTTTCTCCTAGAGCTTGCTAGAATCAAACAAGATGATTTTAGATCTACCTTGAGCGAGATATTCATTCACACCGTATTTCCACTTGATACGCACAACATTTATGCCGAAGGAAACATGGTGAGTATCTCTCCTACTTTCATGATCGATATATCTCATATTCCTGGCAAGGTTGAAAATGTATACATTAGTGCAGATTGTTCACCAGAATAAATTTTGATCTACACCAAGCTCTTCATATAATTCTGCGATGTATTCACTTGGTCATATGAAGAGATGCCAGGAATCGACCCTCGAATTTTCGAACATGAGATTAAAACCTACTTTGATGATAAACCTGTTTAGCAATGACTTAGAGCTGTCAATCCTAGGAAGGCCCCTACTATTAAGGAAGAGGTAGAAAAACCACATAACACTAGCTTTATCTACCTGGTTCCCTTGACTGAATGGGTATCCAATATCGTTCCTATGAATAAAAAGAAAGGAACCATCTGTGTATGCATGGATTTTCGAGACCTGAAAAAGTCTTATCTTAAAGATAACTTCCCGACACCCTTCATTAATCATATTCTCAATGAGTGTGTGGGAAGGGAAGTTGTTTCTTTTATGGACGGATTTTCAAGGTATAACCAAATTCAGATTAAGCCTGAGAACCAACATAAGATGACATTTATTTGTCCTTGGGGTACATTGGCATATTGAAAAATTCCTTTCGGCCTTAAGAGCACTGGAGAAACCTTCCAACGAGCTATGACCTTCGTGTTTCATGATCTCAAGCATATAGTCGAAGCCTATCTTGAGGATCTCGCTACTCACTCACATAAGAGAGTGGATCACTCTACCCACCTTTGGCTAGTTTTTGAAAGATGTTTCCATTACTACATCTGTTTGAACCCTCATAAATGAATATTTTGCATTAGGTCAGGTCAAATTCTAGGATTCTTAGTCTCTGAGACTGGGATCATGGTGGATCTGTTAAAGGTTGAGACAATACTTCGATTGCCTCCCCTGTGCACTATTCGTCAGCTTCAAGGATTATAGGGGAAAGCTAACTTTCTATAACGGTTTATAGTGAACTATACCAATATTACTAATGATTTCATGTGTCTATTAAAGAAGGACACTTTTTTTATCTGGGATGAGCGAGCCCAAGAATCCTTCGATGCTTTGAAGAAAGCCTTGGTATTGATGCCTCTACTGAAGTCTCTAGAATACAGTAGAGATTAATTTATTTATATTGTTGTGTCTGAAGAGATGATTGGTATGGTGTTGGTTCACGAGGATGATGAGCTCCATGAGCACATCATTTACTATGTTATTCGAAACTTAGTTGTCCCTGAACTCAAATATTCTCATGTTGAAAAGCTAGCTTTGGCTGTCATTCACATAGTTCAATGATTGCGACACTATATATTGCTTTGAAAAACTATTGTGGTTGTCGATGTCAATACATTTCAATACGTCCTTACCAGGTGTACCATAGGGGGGAAATACAATAAATGGATTTTCATCTTACAAGAATTTGCTCTTGATTTTGCTTCTGTGAAATCCAAGAAATCACTAGTTTTTGCAGAGTTAATATATGACTTCCCTCGGTTAGATGAGGATTTTATTCATGTTGATTCATTTGTGGATGAACACATTTTCCTTGTCTCGTCGTCAGACCCCTAGTATGGAGATATTTTGGTCTATCTTCAAAATTTGAAGTTCCCTCAGCATCTCTCGAGAGATGACCGGCGACATATGCGATACCAAGCTAAGAACTACCTTATTGTCGATGACACTTTGTATCATCGAGAAGCAAAAATTATCTTGCATCATTGCTTCAATCATGAAGAAGTTGAGTCTGTTCTAAACGACTACCACAATGGGGCTTGTGGTGGTCATCTATTTGGGCTTGCGACAACCCATAAAATTTTGTGAGCCAGTTATTTTTGGCCGCCTATTTTTAAAGTGTTGAAGAAGTTAAGAAGTGTCACCCCTACTAGGTGTTCACTCGAATTATGCGCTCACATCCAACCCCTCTCCATCCATTTGTTACCGTTGGTCCCTTCACCAAGTGGGGGGATGATTTTGTGGATTGCAACCCAACTTCGGCTAGGGGGGCATCAACACATTATTGTGGTCATTGAATACTTTACTAAGTGGGTCGAGGCCATGCCTACAGTTAAATACGATGGTAAGAATGTTGCATTCTTCATGTTTAATCAAATTATATCCATGTTCAGAATCCTGAGTGAGATTGTCATTGATCATGGCAGTCACTTTCAGAACTAAATGATGAAAGAATTAACATTGAAACCGGGGTTTAAACATGGTCATTCATCCCATTATTACCCCTAGGAAAATGGACAAGTAGAGGCCATGAACAAGTCTCTCAAGAACATTTTGCAGAAAATTGTCAGCCAGAGCAAACAAATCTGATTGGCATATCATGCTTTATCCAGCACTTTGGGCATATTAAACCTCGGTTAAGACTTGCACTGGATTTTCTCCTTTCCAGTTAGTGCATGGTGTGGAGTCGATCCTACCTATTGAATGTGAAATCCCTTCTCTTATATTGGCAGTTATGCTCCTACCTGAAACTTCTGATCTTGAACAACGCCTCGTACACCTAGAGAGTCTAGATGAGCAGCGTCGAGATGCCTCCATGACTATCGAATCAAATAAACAATTTTTCAAGGTCCATTATGATAATTCATTTTGTCCTCAACAGTACATTGAGGGTGACTTGGTATTTCTATATGACCAATCCAAAGAACCACTAGTGGCAGGCAAGTTCAAACCCATGTAGCATGGTCCCTATATCATGTGACATGTCTTAGAAAAAGGAGCTTACGAATTAGAATATTATGAATGGAATATGATGGCTAAGCCTAGGAATGGGATCTACTTGAAAATATATTACGCTTGAGCCCCAATATTGGGTGTAACTCTTTGTATACTAATGTATTTTAGTGTATATATCTTTTCCCCCTTTTTTATCTTCATCTTGCTTATCAATTTTTCCCTTGGTTGGTAGATGTCAAAGGAGTCTTCGGTCTACTTAGGATTCACAGATGAGGCTAGTCATCATACATGAAAATTGGCTTCCTTTGTTTGGGTTGTTTACTCACCCGAGGTTCTACTGGTGTCTTCAAGTGGCGTTTTCCTAGGGCCATCAACGAATAATGTGGCCGAATATAGCATCGTTATATAAATTTTACGCGATGTCATTTCACATGATATTTGCTCTTTAGAAGTTCGCATGGACTCCCAGTTAGTAGTATGTCAGTTAAACGAAATTTACCGTGTGCGAGACCCTACTCTACGCCTCCAATTCCTACTGGTACGACTTTTGGAACGACATTTTGATTTTATTACTTATCATCACATACCTAGAATTTCTAATTATGTATCTGATGCATATGGTAATTTTGTTTTAGATTGGAATTTGTCACATAAATAAAGCGAAGAAAACACTTTCATCAATGTACACATTGTAATATAAGTAAAGCCGAAGACCAATGTTTTTGTATATATTTCATCTCTCCAAAAATATGGTGTTATAGTACAAAATTGGGGCTCACACCCTCAAAATACATATACGATCGATCAATACAATAATCATGACATTTATGCCTATGGCGTCGGATGTGTTTCATGATAGCATACTATGGCATTTTCAAGACGCCGAAAGAGTCGTACCCAAGCACGGGGCACACCTACCACCTATCATTGCATCATCTCTGGCAGATCCTCTACCTGAAGCATCAGAATCCTTTGCGTCAAACGAGACAGATTTCCCTGCACGTTTTGAAGCACTCTATTAGCATCCCCTCCCATTGGCTCATCCCCCCAGTTCCTTCATTGGTGTCATGGAAGTCCAGTCGGCCGTCGCGGACCCACATCTGCATAACATATATGTATAGTTAGTACTTGACATCATTCAAAAATATTTTTGTTTCATTATACAAAAATAAATAAAAAATGAAATATTCAAAAACTTTTGCGTACCTATGTCTCTGTAGGTGAAACCTGGTGGTAACGACATGTTTGGATCTCCTATAAATTCAATCCCTGCATAAGGGTATTCCTCCAGAGACATCACCTACTGACTCCACCAAAATAAAAACCCATCGTTGTAGGATGTTGGTACCCTACCACCCCTCTTCCGCCTCATCACCTCGGTCCACCGTGCCATGGATGGATCGTGAGGTCCATGAAAAACAATCTCAACTCTAGGACCCAAGCCTGGAACCCGCTCGAAGAAAAAACTACATAGGATAGATGCGAACTCGAAGTTTCTCTTTCTACCCAATTTACAGTATGTCAGTTGGCTCTTCATGTTGGCCAGCAGTGAGGTGCACTAGTCATAAATCGTGGGTCACAAGCACTCCACTGAATAAAACATAAGTGGCCTCAATGCCTAATGAAAATATCTCAACCCTGTGATCCATGTTAACATTAGGACAACAATCTTGAGACTTAGATTGTTGATCGCTCTAATCGGGAGTTTTCTCCCTACATTCTCGATCCCTGCAATGCAATGAGTGGCTATGTAGTCCTCTATTTTCATGCCAATACCATCTCCTCAGGGTTTGAGGTTGACCACCTCACCCCGATGTGACAATCCCATCAAAAAGTATATGTCCTCAACTTCAATCCTCAATGGTTGTCCATCAAGGTTGAAGGTCTCTATATCTGTATCCCAATAGTTCACTAACATCTGAAGCTGTCTCACTTGAGCCCTCATAGCTTTGAGAGCCCAAAAATTATACAACCCACATATTTTTAATTCCATCTTGGCTCATGGATCTTTCTCCACTGTAGCATCCACCTCTTCATGTTCTCTTTCTCTCCACTCTAGCACCATCCTGCAAGATTAAAACCATTTTTTGAGTTAGTAACATTTAAAAAAAAACATATCTACGGACTTGTACGCGAGCTACATATTACACAGTCATGTATAGGGCTACTTATATGCTGGTTGTTTTGAAAACAGTCACGTATAGAGCTACGTATACACAACCCAATGATATACAGCCCACGTATACCCTAGTTTCTAAGTTGTGCCTTGAAATACTAAAAAAAGGATACATAATTGCAAATATTAATCCACTATAAATAAAGAGAGGAGTAAGATGAATTACTTGGTCTAGATGGTTGTTGATTCTGTCACTCATGGATCCCGCAATCAACAGTTGAAATTCGGGGGCAGTTTGGTCCAAAATGCACTATTTGGGTAAAAAATACAAATGGTATAGTAAAATTGTTTTTTTTCACTATTTATAGAAATTTTTACCCACTTTGCATAGTTTTTACTAATATTTTGGCCTAATGGACTTATAAGGGAGTGGATGGATTTGGTTTTGGTTGTTTTATCTAGGGATTCTCATGATTTATAGTGTCATGTCACCCATTCGTAACTTTGGACAAGTATTTTCTTCAACCAACATATAGGATAGGTCATTAATCCATTATGCACATTTGCATCATCCCATGACTGCAGCTCATATGCCTTAGGTACGAACCCATTTAGTAGTGACACGAAACCTTCTTTCTGCAACTAGAAGTGTCATTATTGAATGGTATAGACTTACCAAACATGGGTGCCCTAGTTAGATCCTGTGCTCCATTTGATGCCCATGCAGATATTTTTTCCCGTAGGACCAAGAGTCCCTTATAGAAAATATATGAATTTTCATTTTAACCTCATTTCTTACTCATAAGCATGCTGACCTATACCTAGCAGGACTCCCAATGAGTCTGATTTAATCTCTTTTCTGAGTCTCTCAAAAAGAAAAAAGATTGTCGAGTGAACTTGTCTGTTTTACACTCGTAAATTGGATTTGAAAGGACGTCTATTTGGTGTAAGCTTACCCCTTTTTTAAACCAAGTAGACTAAGTTTATGAAAAAGGAAGCTGAGCTTGTTACTTAGAGTTTACTCCCCCGACTGGTTACTCTTCCAGTCCCTATGGAGAGTTTTATTGGTTCCTTCTGCATCACAAATTTTCATCATTGAGTCTCTGCTGCCAGAGTCTTCTGTATGTCTCATGCTCTTGTTCAAAGGTTGTCTATCAATCTGTGTAGGCCATTCCTCAGAACTCTTGACTTTTCATGTCAGCCATATCCTCAGTGTGTCTCAGAGTTGCATGAAGTTATAGTCCTATCATGCACCCTGGTCCTACTTTCATCATTGGTAGATAACCTTGAACCCAACAATCAACATTTCATCATTGGTCATTGATTGGGGGGTTTCCCTTGTGTTCGACGAAAAGAAATATATTCACACATTAGATTCATGCAGTGTATTAGATTCCATTAGCCTTATTGGTGGTTTCCTCGGCTTTGTCAACAATTTTCCTTATTAGCTTCCATTCAGAGGATCTTTTTCGTGTACTGCTTGCATCTGATGCACACAAAAAGACGCATAGGGTTGTCAGTTCGTGAACATGTTCTTTGTCCAAATTCCTCCAAATCATCAAGATCCTTATTTGTACCTCATGTTGAATGATGAGAGATGCATCAATGCTCTACTTTCAGTGGGTCTCCTTCCATCGAATTCATCCCATCTATTCTGGAAACGAGACCTAGAGTCCTATGAGTACCTAGAAGCTTGCAGTCATTAGTGGCAGGTTCTCCCACCATTGACAATTGGGAATACATCAATGTCTCCTAATTGATGGATTCTTCAAGTGTTCAACCTCAACACCTTTATTCACACTTGTAAGAATGTAATCGGTGCCTTGATACCTAATTTCATTATCGGTAGGTTGTCTCACGTTTGTTAATGGTATACCTTAATGAACAGTAATCAAACAAAGTATCATTGTGCTCAACATCAACTCCTTTATTCACACGATGTAGACATGCACCTTTGGCGGATCATGTAGAAGACTTGAAGACATCATTTCATAGCCGTAGCTTTCTTGAGTTGTTTCTATCTTTCATTGGACCAGTACCTATGTGACTTCAGTGATCATGGGAGATCAGATTGTACTCCATTGTATACAAATATCTTCGTATTGATTTTGATATTGGTTTTATTGGGCCTTGTTCGTGACTATGACAGCCTATGGCATGTAGCCACCTTTGTATTTCCTATTCATGGCCATGAACAACTGTTTGGTATATTTTCACATGGATCTGCAGTGTAATTATGTTAGCTTTTTAGCTCGGGAGGTACTTCGCATGTTTTGTCTTGTATGCGGATGTTACCTTAATATTTACGCTACCAGGCACTTAACTTTGTAATGAGTTTTTATAAAGTTGTTTTAAGTGGTTCTTTTATTAAAGTGACTTTTTAATAAAGTGTACCTTCTAATTTTAAAGTGACTTTATTTCATTAAAGCACTTATGTAATAAAGTGAAATCACTTTAATATTTCAAGTGATTCATTTGGGAGGGAATGGATCATGACCCTTGATCTTGAAAAAGGCAAGATCTAATCTTGGCCTTTGGATTTAGGGTTGGGGAAGGTGAAAAGACACTTTGGAGGGAAAATGTCATTTTCATATTTATAAAAGAATGCATTGGGTAGTGTGCAAGACACATTGAGAGGAGGAGCAAGAGAGTTTTTCTAAGTAAGCTTGAGAGAGGAAAGTGAACAACAAAGAGGACATGTTTTCCAAGGGAGATAGGGCACAAATCCCAAGGAAATATTTTCTGTTTTCAGGATGAGTTATTTTTTCTGCCGTGGGAGGTCGTACTGTACAGATCCATACAATCCGTACATCAATACGAATTTGGCATTGAAATCGAGGCGGATTTGGGCACATTTTTAGAGGTGGATTTTTTGTTGTTTTGGGCCATATAGAATAGTCTATACAACAGACTATTGACATTGTTTTCGAGGACCTGCCATTTCTGGGAGGGTCATACAATAGTACGGACTTGGCACAAAAAATGAGGCAGAATGTAGTGGGACTGTTTTGGTGTTGTGAGGTATTTTCCTTGGCTGGAAATGTGTATTTGTTGTTGTTATGTACTTTCCTGAAGCTGAATAATAATATCTCTCTATCTCTCTCTCTCGTTGGGTTTCCCCACATTGGGGTTTTCCCTGGCATTTGCCTAAATTTCTGAGTTTTATGGGTTGTTGTCCACTGTGTTTATTTCCGCTGCTATTTTGCTTAGCAATGTGTATTTCTGCTTATGGTAACTTATGAATGTGGGTTTAAGGAATTTATGAATTTCATGCAAGACAATTATCTCTAGGTTGCTAAGTGTTTGACAAAAATTTCATTTGTTGATTTTTGTCATTAAAAATCTACATGGTATCAAAGCTTTGTCTCTGACAGTGGGCAATGTGATTTTTGGGCAAAAGGGTGTGATTGTTTTCCTTGAGTTGTGACAGGGAATATGGCCGCAAGAATTATATATGAGGACTGGTTGGATGGCATTTCCAACTATTTGCAGTGGAAGGTCCGATTGTCGGCGGTTCTCAAGGAGAACAAAATTTATAACTATGTCAACTCTGTTGTGGAAGCTCCCACAATAGATCATGTTGCTTTGGACTTGCATGAGGTCAAGGAAGCCAAGGCTTAGATGATTATTCTAGATGGGGTGAAGGATCACCTTATCCCACACTTGGCTGAGAAAATGACTGCCAAGGAGATGTGGGATGCAATTAAAAACTTGTCTGAGGTGAAGAACGAGAACCGGAAGATGGCCTTGAAGACTAAGTTGCATGATACCAAGATGGGTAAGGAGGAGAGTGTCTCTTCTTATCTTACGTGGGTGGCTCAAGTAAAAGATGAGCTAGCAGCTGTTGGAAATGTCATTACAGATTCTAATTTGGTGAGGATATCCTTAAATGCATTCACCAAAGAATGGGAAGTCTTCATGAAGTGTGTGGTGGGATGTGAGCATCTACCAGATTGGAGTAGACTATGGGATGATTTCACTCAGGAGGAGATCTGAGAAAGATCTCAAAGCAGTGAATAGAAGACAAACAAAGTTGAATAGAATGTTGCTCTTACCGCGAAGAGCAAGAAGAAAGGAAGTTTCGGAAGGGACTCGAGTAGAGTCATATGCTATTGTTTTAACTAGTTGGGGCACCTTGCCTCTTGTTGTCCTAAGAGGAAGAAGAAGATCAAACCAGATGGGCCTGAGATAGCTGCTACAGCAGTCATGGAGGACTTTTCTTCAAAGTACAAACAGGAATTTTCATTGGTGACCCTAGTTTCCAGTGTCGACAGTGGAGGATTTGGAGGTGATATCAGATGGATTGTGGATAGTGGAACCTCTAGCCATGTGACGGGAATCTAGCGAGTATTCTTAGATTTCACAGAGATCGGTCCTAGCCGACAAGTGGTAAATGAAGGTGATATGGAAAAAGTTGTACGTGGAGTTGGGAATGTTAGATTCGAACTCTAGTTTGGGGGAATATTGGAGCTTGATGGTGTTCTCTTTGTTCCAGGGTTGAGGGTTAACTTGTTCTCATTATCAACCTTGGAGGATGTAGATATTTTGTATTTTTCAAGAGGGAACATGTCTTTATCTACAGGCAGGGAATGGACCCGGTAGAGCTGCAGCTGATCGGTAACCGGGTGGACAGGTTGTATATGTTGAGAGGACAACCTTTAGTATATGATTCAGCATCGAATGAGGAGTGTGAGGAGGCTTATGATACTACGGTGGCACCAAGGATTCAGTATTTCATTCTGAGAGAAGAGAACGAGTCTCTTATGAGCACTAGCAGGAGAATTATCCATGTTGATCGAACCAATGCTCAAGATGAAGTGAGCTCAGGGTTCCAGGATGTTGTCAGGAGAAGATATTCTAGTTTGAGTTATGTGCAGGTGTTGAGGATGGCTCCAGGTTCAGAGGGAGATCCTATAGAGAACAATGTGATGGAACCAAATGATAGTGGTGGTAGCGAGTACTTCCCTCGCTAATAGGGAGTGTTAGCTTTTTAGCTCGAGAGGTACTCCACATGTTTTGTATTGCATGCAGATGTTACCTTAATATTTACACTACCAGGCACTTAAATTTGTAATGAGTTTTTATAAAGTTGTTATAAGTGGTTCTTTTATTAAAGTGACTTTTTAATAAAGTGTACCTTCTAATTTTAAAGTGACTTTATTTCATTAAAGCACTTATGTAATAAAGTGAAATCACTTTAATATTTCAAGTGATTCATTTTGGAGGGAATGGATCATGACCCTTGATCTTGAAAAAGGAAAGATCTAATATTGGCCTTTGGATTTAGTGTTGGGGAAGGTGAAAAGACACTTTGGAGGCAAAATGTCATTCTCAAACTTATAAAAGAATGAATTGGGTAGTGTGAAAGACACATTGAGAGGAGGAGCAAGGGAGATTTTTTGAGTAAGCTTGAGAGAGGAAAGTGAGTAGCAAAGAGGGTGTGTTTTCCAAGGGATCTAGGGCATAAATCCTAAAGAAATATTTTTTGTTTTTAGGATGATTTATTTTTTTTGTTGTGGGAGGTCGCACTGTACGGATCTGTACAGCAATACAAATTTAGCACAGAAATCGAGGTAGATTTGGGCACATTTTTTGAGGTGGATTGTTTTTTGTTTTGGGTCATATGGAACAGTCCGTACAAAATACTATTGGCATTGTTTTCGAGGAGCTTCCATTTCTGGGAGGGTCGTACAACAGTACAAACTTGGCACAGAAAACGAGGTAGAATTTAGTGGGACTGTTTTGGTGTTGTGAGGTATTTTCCTTGGCTGGAAATGTGTATTTGATGTTGTTTTGTACTTTCCTGAAGCTGAATAATAATATATCTCTCTCTCTCGTTGGGTTTCCCCAAATTGGGGTTTTCCCTGGCATTTGCCTAAATTTCTGAGTTTTATGGGTTGTTGTCCACTGTGTTCATTTCCGTTGCTATTTTTCTTAGCAATGTGTATTTCTGCTTATGGTAATTTCTAAATGTGGGTTTAAGGCATTTATGAAGTTCATGCAAGACAGTTATCTCTAGGTTGCTAAGTGTTTGACATAAATTTCATTTGCTGATTTTTGTCATTAAAAATCTACAAATTCAAATTGGCAGCCATGTGCGCAAAGTCATGACAGATTGTAATATTCTCATGAGAAACTAGTTCGTCCAGCTGGGTCTCCGTTACTCCACTTTTGGGTATTATAATGTATTTCGACCATCTCATATAATCCTCTGACCTCACACATTAGGGGTCATATGTTATGGCAAGATTTACCTCACCCTATACAAATTTCACCAGAAGGCCTTTTTCATTTCCCTATGCATACTTGAAGTCCCTTTTTGCAGTTCCCACAGCTAAAAATAATATTTTTCCACATATATGCACCCTAACTATTATACAACATGCGTATGCCCAGGTTACACCAGTACAGCCTGTGTACATCGGGTTTTGTGCCCAAAATTAAAAAATGGTGTTGGGTTTCCATGTCACGTCACGAGATCCATGATCCTTGACCTTCCACATACTGGAAACCTTCTGACTCACCCTTTGATTAGTTCCATTTGAAGGCTATAAATGGGACATATCCAAGCTGTGGAAAAGAAGAGAAGAATTCAACTTTGAGAGAAAAGTTACTTTGGAAAAAATATTCACTTCATATTGAGTCTACATCCCTTTATCCTTTTAAGTTTGAACACATTGTCCAGCCCCCAAGCTCTTCCCTACTTGATGTAGAACCTCATTGTCTCTCTTATATGAGCTTGCTTCGGTGGAGGATTGAAGTGGTGAAGGCCCAGCTAGAAGGGACATATTTTCTCGGTTCTGAACCATGCCAACATGGAATTTTGTCATTCATACACTTTTGTAGATTACATTTTAATAGAAATACTATTTTCTCGTCTAATTAATGTCTTACAAATATTTGAATTTTTATTCCATGGGCATATTTGTCATGAATATTGATGGATTATGCTATCGAATGTGCTAACTTTATATATTATCACCATATGCTTGTGTATCTTGGTTTTTGAAGACAAGTTGTAGGTGTATTTCTTTGATTCAAGTGCTCAATGGTGGACTTCATCGAATGTCTGGACGAGGCAGGCTCTTTATCTTGTCTTATTAGCATTTTTGTTTATATAGCATACTTGATATTAGAGTTGATTTCTGCAATCATTTTCGTCTGTTGTGGTTTACCCCATGCCATAGAGATATTTTCCTCATAACAGTGACAGAAAATCTGAAATTTGGATGACAGTCAAACCAGATAGGGCCTCTGGAAAGATCACCTTGTACCCCTCCTATTAGGGAATGGAAAAATTTGTTGAAACGTTTATCAAGAACATCAATAAGAGTGAATCTGGGTATACCAACTATGTTCCCATGCTAGTTCCCATAGTTGTAAGAGCGAATGAGTAAATATATTAATGTTGGTTCCCACCACCATCCAACCCAAAAATCCGTTGTCCTAAAAAACCTTGATTACTCGAGCCATCCACATATATCCTTCCCTAAATTCTTCATGAAGGAAAAATGACCACCTAACCAAAGCCCTTTTTTCCAATGGCTATTCTCTCTCTCAAATCAAGCAAACCTTCCACTCGACCAATATTTCTAAATCAAAAATATCTTCATCCTCCTCCTGATCTCCTCATGCTCTCATATGTCTTCCTTATATCCAAGGAACCACTGATCATATCTCAAAATTTTTGGTGAAGAATAATATCAAAACCTTTTCAAACCCTATAAAACCCTCAAACAACTATTTATAACTACTAATGATAAATCCAACCCAATGCTTGGCCTAGGAGTTTACCAAATTCCTTGCTCCTATGGGAAGTCTTACACAAGTCAAACTTGAAGAATCTTTAAGGCCCATCTTAAAGAGCACATAGTTATACTACCTATAATTGAATCTCCAATTTAACTATCATCGAACACTCCTTTAAATCCAATCACTTAATATTCTTTGACCAAACTAAAATATTAGCATCAACCCCTCATTACTCCTCTGACCTCATTTAGGAAGCTCTCGAAATTGAAAAACATCCTTATAACTTCAATCGCAAACATGGCTACAAACTTAGCCAATCTTGGAAGACCACCATTCACTACCTAGATCATTAGGCTTCCTCAACGCAAATTTCAGATGCCTCCTAGTCTAATTATTTTTCTCTTCTTATACATATTTTTCCTCACATCTAATTGGTCCTCTTTTCTCATAATTTATCTTCATCTATTTGAAATCATCTTATCTCATTGTTTTCTCCCTTTTAACCTTTTCACTTTATTTTAGTTTATTTTATTATTATCCCTTATTTAATATATTAGATCTCACACTTCAATAATGAAATCCTAATATTATTATTATTTATCTATCTTAACATCTCACTTTAATACCTTATTTTAAAACTATATTATTCTCATTAACATATTTTTTCACCTAAATATCAATAGCTACTTTTATTATTTTATTCATATTATCATATGAATATATTATTAGTCTATCTCATCACCTTAATCAAATACTATATATTAAAACTATATTACCTTCATTAACACTTTATCACCTAATCTCAATGACTATTTCTAATTATTTATTCATACCTATCTACAATCCTCTTGCCTCTCTTCAATAGTCACTTACCATTCTTCTTCTATAAATAAAAACCTCAAAACTCTTTTCCACATATTAGTTCCATTTGTCCCTTATGATGGGTGGAGTGTCCACTCAAAACGTTGGACCTTTCAAAACCTCCTACATAGTTTTTATCAAAAAACATTCTAGCACAATGTTAAGACCATTATAGCATGCACTAATGGAAGGGGTCATAATTTCAAGGATATACATGTTGACTTTCATAATTTAAAAATATATATATATATATAATTAATATTATAAATGTTGAAAAAATACACTGCACTAGAGCAATGGGTTCTCTACAATTATTCAATTTTTTTAAAAGAAATTCAATCATTAAGGTACTCAACACCTACACTAATGGAGACGTATACATTATATTTTGCTTGAAAATTAACATACCACTATTATAAAAACTCAAATTTCACATAGTTATTCACAATTTATTTAAATGAAAATTATATATTGAGAAAGCTAATTCAATTTTCTTTATTTCATCTATTTATACCATATTCAATTTCAATGTAAAAGTACCTTAAATAACCCCTCCAACTTAACATATTGTTGTTTTTGCATGTTTGGATTGCCACTAATGTGTCATGGGAGACCATGATTAGCTTGCACCCACCCTTATGTGGCTTGCTATTAAGAATAAAGTTCCAACATGGGATATCCTTCAATATAGGAATACACAAGGGCCTAGCAAATTTCCACTATGAAAGAATCACAAGGAGGTTATTAGTCATTGATTGTTTTCTTGTTCTTTCACCGTACAAGTTTGGAAACAAGTGGGAGACATTGAACCATCTTGAGAGAGGTTTGGGCTAGAGATTCTATTGAGGGAAACCTAAGATAATGGTGTTTAAATCTTGCCTCCAAATAGTTCAAGGTTGTATCAATTATAGTTGCATGGGGTGTATGGTTGGTGTAGAATGAAATCATTTTTTTATGATAGTCAATTTATGCCAAAAGAAATTTCAATACTAGACAATTCCAAAAAATCTCTTAAATAAAATCCTATGAGGTAGGTGGTGGCAAAGCAAATTTATAAAAATGGTGCCTGGGCATAGTTTGATAGGGCTTGTCAAGGTAACCCTCGCACTTGTGATACTCGGGGAGTTAGATATTTGAATAATTCTCATTTTCTTTAAGTTTAAAGAAAGTTTTGGTGGAGGTTGAAATATTTTTCTTGAATTGATGGCTCTAAAATTCCTTCTAATTCTCACACCTAAAAAAGAATAAGAAATATTTAAATTTTGTGTGACTATGTGGTAGTTATAAATTAG
>JASDQU010947821.1:39156-53540 GCA_032191745.1 Picea mariana
TGTACGAAAGTCAAACAAGCAACAGCATGCAGGTATGACATTTATGCAATAAAAGTTTAAATTTATTCAAGGGTAAGGTGTACAGGATCCTAGGCAACGGAAAGCATATTAAGTTGTGGCAAGATCGCATAATGGATCGAGATCCCCTCGAAGGTAACGAAGAAATCGCAGACTTGAAAAATTGGCTGGAACGTGCAGGGATTCACAGCATTTATGATTTATCCAATTGGGATAGTCATGATGATTGGAAAGGGTGGGATTTCTTTGGACTTCCAGACCGCTTAAATCACCAAAAACGCATCTTAGAAGAGATGTTGGAAGAAGCGCCCCCAGTGAACAGAAAAATGAAAGATAGCTGGGGGTGGGGGAAAACTAGAAGCTATAAAATAGCAGAAGCTTACAATGCTCTCCAGCCAATCAGGAACAGCAGCAAACCCCCGGAATTTTGGAGGAAAGTTTGGGATCCGGTAGCAGTACCCAAGGTAAATTTCTTCTTTTGGACCCTGGTTCACAATAAGTTGTTAACTGGAGACAATTTGGAAAAAAAAAGCATAGCTGGGCCTCATAGATGTGAACTGTGCAGAAGCAGCTCAGAAACAGCTAAGCATCTCTTCATGGACTACAAATTTGCCAAAGAATTTTGGAGTCTCATTCTTCACGAATTAAAAACCCCAGTACCTCAATTCAACTCTGTAGCAGAATTTTTTGATGCGGAATCAATGCTACCCCAAAAAATCCCCAGCAAATCATTTTGGAGGAAAGTTTGGAATGCCATCCCCAAATATGTTTGCTGGTAGCTTTGGCTGACCCGGAATGACATGATCTTCAATGATAAGCAGCAAGCCCCTTTTTTGGCAGCGGCAAAGGCCAAAGCCTTTCTCCTGGAAGCAGTTCAACACCAGCATTGCACAGATTACGCCTTGCTGCTCCCTGAAGAAGAGAGATGGTTGGGCCCCCTTTATCCTCACCCTCAGAAGCAGTTATCAACCCCTCAAGCTGTGAACCCGGTTTGGCGAATAAGAGACTCCGAAGCTTTCATCCAAGAATGGTGGAGAAATCAAAAAATAACCACGATCTTCTTCGACGGAGCCTCCAAAGGGAATCCTGGGACAGCAAGAGTAGGAGGAGTCATCTATGACCCAGACGGTTCGAGAAGGGACAGTTTCTGTTGGGGCATCGGGCAAAAAACCAACAATCAAGCAGAGATCCAAGGCCTGCTCAAAGCTTGCCAAATTGCCAGAAATAGAGGATATAAAGAATTCCAAGCTCTTGGAGACTCAGAGATTATAATAAAAAATTTAAACACGGACAAAATGTTCACCAATGCAAGCCTCAACAAAACGATGAACAGATTAAAGAGAATCCTGCTCGACTTCGACTCCTACAAATTCTTCCACATCCTTAGAAACTCGAACAGCGAAGCGGATCTATTGGCGAACAAAGGTTGTACTCTTGGGAAAGGACAACTTCTCCTAAATGACGAAAGTTCATTCCATCCCTACAACTCATGAGTAATCTTCATTTTGTAATAGGATAAGAATTAGAATTAGAAGCTCTGTAATGATGGCTGCCACGGCGCATGCCCAATCCTTTCCTAAATAAATAAAACATATCTGTTTCAGTTAAAAAAAAAAAAAACTATAGAAATAAAGTAAATTTTATGATTATATTTTTAATCATTTTCAAAAACCAACAAGAATAATGGAGAAGGAAAAATGTTGGCCCTTGACTAAGTTTTGAGGACACTTGGTCTGGATTGACTTATTTTTGGGACTTTGACAGGCTATTGAATACGGAGCGCAAGACGAAGCGGAGATCGCGGGATCTCGGCCCCTTTTTGGGTCCTTTTTGGGATTTGGGATTATGTAATGGGTATGGGATGTCGGCCCATGGGTTTACCCATGCTTAAGCCCCATTTTTTAATGTATAAATAGAAATCTAGGCAATGTAAGAAATAGCAAATAATTGCTATGTGCAAAGGTAGATCTGTGTGATTTGGCTCTGTGCATACTGTGTAAGACTTGCAAGGCTAAGTGCAATGGATTGTAACAGGCTGTGGAAGGCTTTGTGATGTAACCTGGCTCGAGGAAGGAGGATCTAGCGAGGTGCACAGATCTCCTATCCTATGCAAAGTAGGATTTTGCGGCTTTGTGCATGTAACGGATTGACAAAAGATAATAGAAGAGAGGAAGAGTTGGTGGACGTAGCCCCAGGGTGGGGGTGAACCATGTACATGTTGTGTTTCTTTGCTTGGTGCGATGTACTGATGTGTCTATGTGTGATTTGCTTAGTGCTTTGATATAGATGATTGTTAGATAGATCTGATATTTCTTTGTGCTTAATAATGTGAATGAATGCTAGATCTAACCTATGTGAATATGCTCAGTGCTTGAATATGCTAGATCTAATACATTCCTTTATGTTAAGTGCTTATAGATGCTAAATCTGGTTGAATACTGTGATGCTCTGTAATTAGGGTTTTGTCTACGAAGTGTATATTGGCTTGATACTCATGAACTGTAAATGCTAAGTTCTTTGATAAAGTGTTATAATCACGTATATGTGTCCTAGCTAAGGTTGCAGACACCTAAGTCTTGCAACCACCCCTGCCTCTACCTCGGGTGAGACTTCATCTGCTTTGCAGATGTTGCTGAAAGGGCCAGTAGTTAGGGCTTTGTTGGTGTGCTCTTGAGCGTTGAACCCTGGGTCTGCCCCTGTGCCAACAAAAACAACAAGATTAAAATCTTCATCATATTATCAATTTTTATTTAAATATAATGAAAATGAAAGTATCAAGATTATTATGTTATAAGTATGTAACATTAATAAATTAAATTGGGAAAAAATGAACTATATTTAAATTATTTTTTTAAAAGTGGATTATAATAATAATTAAAAAATAGTGGGTTGAATGTATTTTTCCTCTTTGTGACACTAATGTAGTTAAATATGATAAGCATTTTCTCTTAAAATGTCTTCCACACACTCACATTAAATCTCAATTTTAAAATATTTGTTACAATACCGACCTTCAAACCTTTTAACTCACCAAAACTATAGAGCTTTAGGAATGCTTCTCTTCAAGCTTTTCTACTGGAGAAATAAAATTCTAAACAAAACCAAGTAATTCCTTACCTTTTTTCTGTAAATCCAATAAATCAAAGCTAATCTCAATGGACATTAATAACCATCATCATCAATAAAATAAAGTTTGATGGAAAGTTATTGCATTGAGAGATGTTAGGTACATTCTATATAACCCAATATGAAGGAGACTTGCGAATAATTTCTTTCTTATCTTTCTCGGTCTTAATAAATTTAGAGTTAATATGGTTCTACACTTATAAATAAACTAAAATAATAGCATGAAAAATTTATTGTTTATATTACAAGTTGCTTCAAAAAATATAATGAAAAAGTAGATAATATAAAGTCAATTTTTTGTTGTTGTTGTGGAAAGTCCAATTAAATTAATTTTATAACATAATTTATGTTTAAAATAATGTTAATTCTTGGTTTTAAGAGGGCTAGAAACAATATCGTTAGAATTTGGAGTTGAAGTCTATTTTTATTTAACTTAATTGAGATGTAAAATTATATTGAAAAATAAAAAATGAAAATAATAAGTTATTTTTGAAATTATGATAATATGATAATTATTCATTTCTTTTAAGGTGGAAAAACCTATTATAATTTAATTCTCAAGTGGTGATGAGGATAGTTACTACTATGGGAATGTGGGCCAACTAATCATCGTTA
This sequence comes from Picea mariana, assembly GCA_032191745.1. Classification (NCBI taxonomy): domain Eukaryota; kingdom Viridiplantae; phylum Streptophyta; class Pinopsida; order Pinales; family Pinaceae; genus Picea; species Picea mariana. Next base: position 42,916 of record JASDQU010947821.1, read on the forward strand.
TTTAAGAAAAAACACTCCATCTAAAATAAACCCATTGATTGTCCATAAGCGTGCACACTTATACACTTGGGATCATTAAATTATTCATTTACATTAAAAGAAGTCAAACTCAATCAAAATCACTTTTAGGTCTTACTCCAAGACCAAAAAAATATTTAATCCTAGATAGTAGCCTAGATCGTATTTTTAAGGCCCTCAAAAATCCCTAAAACACCCAAAATATGTAATCTCAACAATTAAAATATGCAATTTTCTAAATTTATAGTCATATTTTAGACAAAACTCATTGGATAAAATGCTTAGAAAAAAATAAAAATGTAAAACTTTCATCAAATACTCCCTATCTCATCATAATAAATACATATAATAATATTATTTAAAAAAATATATATATATAATTTATTTTATTTAAATTTAAAATTTAAAAAAAATTAACACGGATACGTGAGAAAGTGACTCGGTTTTCATGGTTTCCCATCCCATCGTTCTTAACATATTTTCATTGTCATCGCTTCGTAACTTCAACTTTTCGATTATATGCAAATGCTAAGTTTTGGTAATGGAAACTTATCAACTTATTAAAAAAAAGGCAATGCTAAGTTTTGTGTTTTTAATGTTAAGTTTTTGTAATGACAAACTATGAATTTATTTGAAAAATAACAATTCACTTTTTTTAATGCTAAGTTTTTATAGTGTTTATTAATAACTAATATTTTTTTAACTTTTTTTAAATCAGTGTGTTTTTAATGCTAAGTTTTTGTAGTGTTTATTAAGAACTAAATTATATTTATAAAAAAAAAAAAAAAACAATATATCGTGCTTTTAATGCTAAATTTTTATAAGGTTTATTAAAAATCAAATTATATTTAAGAAAAAGCAATCTACCCTAAGTTTTCAGAGTTCATTAAAAACCAAATTATATTTAGAAAAAAACAATCCACCATGCTTTTAATGATAAGTTTTTATACTACTTTTTAAGAACCAAACTATATTTAAAAAAAAAAATCCACCATGCTTTTAATGCTAAGATTTTATACTATTTATTAAGAACCAAACTATATATAAAAAAACCAATCCACCATGCTTTTAATGCTAAGTTTTCATATTGTTTTTTAAGAACCAAACTATCAATTATTTTTTGCCCATCGATATTGTTATTAGTCCATGTCGAAGGCCATTTCATGGAGCATATTATTCAATTCATCATTGATTTCATTTTAGTTTGACCTTTAACTATATAATTTTGCTCAATCTCTAACATTCAAGATAGAGAACTCAAAAAAAAAAAATTATATAATAAAAAAATGTATTCTTCTTAATCTCATTGGAAAATAGATTTGAAGTCTTATCATAGGCTTCGCTCTTCCCAATTTTTGTTTTTTCATTTCTTCCTAATAATTTTTTTTTTTGTTAGTTTTAGTTCCAAGATACAATTCATGCTTTTCATTATAACCTAAGTTTTAAGTTTCAATGTATTACCACTTCTATTGTCAATGTCAATGCATTAACACTTCTACTTTAAATAACTCTACACCTTATACTTCTTATCATTCTCCATTTCGCAGATGTCCTCCTTTCCGCACCGATTGGGTGCTCTAACAAAGCTATCTTGAATGTGCAATAACTAGTTGTTGGTTGGTTAAAGTTGTTGTTCAAACTTTGCAAAATCCTAAACCTACAGTTGAGTTTGGCGTCCCAAATTACAAGCTACATACAACTATAACTCATTAGTAAGATATATGATTTTTATTCATATTTATTGATTGCAAGTACAAAAATGTCAAAGTATTGGTAGTAATGTATTAACGATTTAGTACTAATTGTAAAGTTTGGATCTTTACCCAATGAAAGCTTCAAAAACAAATTAGGTTGCAATGCTATCAAAAATAGACACAAAGCGAGCAAAGAAGGTGAGGTTGTCAAAAATAGATACAAAGCAAGCAAAGAAGGCAACAACATAGGTGACAGCAACAAAGTAAGGACTAATGGTTTCAATTTCATTTCCAGATTGAGAGATAGTTTAGGGTACAGTAGTTTCAGTTTCATTTCCAGATTGAGAGGCCATTTAGGTGGATATAGTAATATTTGGCATCAAAATTCTATTTTCTTAGGAATAATCTTTTTATGAAATTTTTCACAGGGGAGTCTAATTTCTCACATAAAGGCTTCTCCTAAATAATAAACCCTTAGAAATTTACTTCGACTTTTTTGCAGTACAACTACATTAATCGTAGGGAAAATGGATTTGCTTGCTTGATATTATAAAATATCTGACCAGACCAATTAACCATATAAATAATAGCTTAAAAACTATCAAATCCTCCATTAAATTAATTTTTCATGTTTCAATTTTAAATCTTCAATCTAAACTGATAATTCATTTTTCAATCAAAAACTCAGTCATCGTTGTTGAGCGAACCTGGGTAGATTTTTTATGGATTTATGTAGAGTCCAATTGTTCCCTCTCAAGTTTTTCTAGTAGTCTTTATGTGCTTATTGTCGCTTCTCAATTCCAAGCACTTGGTCCTTATTTCTAGTTGATCCCAAATTCTAGGTAGAGTCTTACAGTCACTGGAAATCGTTGAAATGGGCCTAGTCTCTCCCTATATAAGAAACAGTTGAATACACATCCTATCACAGATGTTGTTCAAACAAAAATATAATACATGAATTCCTATCATCCTATCACAAAAACTGACATATGAATTTTTTAAAAGTGACCTTCATTTTTGTTTGTCTTTTTTTTACTTTGAAGAGAAATTAGATAGCTACAAAGTCAAGGAAACTAAGAATAGGAGATTAAATAAGTATATAGTTAAGAACTTTAGATTCTCCATATCAAAACCTTCATGATCGAGGTGAAGAAGCACATCAAGACCTAGTTTCACATATAAATGATTGTTATGAAGAATCTGATGTTCTTTATATATGAGATTTTGTTGGCCAAGAAGCGAGAGCAGAGACAGGTGCATATCGTGATAGGGAGTAAGAATATGAGGGGTTTTTCTTAGATATATGTCATTATAAATTGAATTATAAGCATTTGGATAACCTCAAGAGAAATAAACAAGTGAGTAATAATGATTGGATCAATCAGTTACTCCCCCTCTCACATCACCTACAATTTTTTCCCTTTCCTCTCAGATGCTAGTTGGGCACAGATCTACTCTATCCTCCTCTCAGCTTTCAGGTTTAGCAGAATGACCCTGTATTCCTCATGAATGTCATTGACCAAGAGTGCCTAAAGGAACCTACATCTACCCTACTATAAGGAGAAAATCCATAGTTCCCCATTCTTTGTATCACTTCCTTTCAAAATCGTCAAGATGGGATAGAGTATTCTCGTAGGTGACAACCCAGATACTAAACTTTTCCCCCATCGCTACAGAATCAACTCCACTGTATCGCGAAAATTTGTTCCAACACCCCTTGCTTGCACTTAACTTAAATGATTTTTGCTAAAATCTATGGTAGCGTGACTACTTCAAACAACGATCCTCTCTAGTCGAACATACCCTGAAATTGTTTCTCTGACCACCTTTTTGTACTCTTTATTCACTAGAGTGGTTGTTTCAGTTGAGTTTGGGAGTAACCTCAATACCTAAATAAAGTTTGGTTTCTACGAGGAGTAACTCGTTAGGTCCATCTCCACCAAATGTATTACGTGCATTACGACCAAAACTCATCTTCTATGCATAGTTCACAATGATAGTCCAAATGTTATGAGCTATTAGATAGTTGGGACAGAAACAACATACTTGTCATGCAACGTGTATTTTAATTGGTGTCTTCTTCGACCACCTTGAATATAGATTATTGTTAACTATAAATCCCCACAATGATGTGTATTTGAGGTATTGTACATTTCATGTGAATTTCTTTGTTGTTATTGATCGATGTGCATTAGGTGCTTGGGATCGGAAGGTGTGTTTTTTTCGATTAAGTAGGTTGGGTAGGTTTTTGAGCATTGAATGGTTCCTTGCCATTGAATTTTGTATGGATAAGTCTTAGAGCATAAATATAATATAGCTTGGGCATTGGATATATCTTGGGTTAGTCTAACCTCAAATATCTCTCTTCTATAAAAATATAAACTATTACACAATTTATTATACATTAAAAAATATCTTATAAAATTCATTAAAGTCAAAAGTAATAAATATTTTATAATAATTATAAATAATACTCTTTTGATATTCTAATAATATATATTTATATTGAAATTTATTTATATTAAAATTTAACACCTTCCTTTCTTTCTAGTCATATTTTCATTTCATTTGAAGTCAACCTCATATGCATTATTTGGTGGAGTTTTATTATGTGTAGATTTCTTTTACTTATAGAAAATTAATTAGATAGCAACAATTTTCATGGTTTGGCTTAAAAATACAATGATAACCAAGGTTAATTGAAGAGGATGGTAACAAAGGTAGTAGCTTCAACACACCAATGTTTGGCTTCTTCCAGGATTAACTCGTCAGGGCCATCTTTGTCAAATGTAATACATGCATTACAATCAAAACTAATCTTTTATGCATAGTTCACAATGATAGTCCTTCAGTTGGGACAAAGACAACATACTCATTATGCAATGTTTTTTTTAATTGGTGTATCATTTCACTACCCTTAATACATGAAGAAGAAACTTGTTAACTCTAACTCCCACAACTATGTGTATTTGAGGTATTGGACAATTGGGACAACAACCACTCTCGTCATGCAACGTCTATTTTAATTGGTGTATCATTTGGCTTCCCTTAATACGTGAAGCAGATGCTTGTTAATTCTAACTCCCCACAACTATTTGTACTTTACATCCCACAACTATTTATATTTGAGGTATTGGACAATTGGGACAACAATCACACTCGTCATGCAACATCTATTTTAATTGGTGTATCCTTTGGCTTCCCTTAATATGTGAAGCAAAGCATATGCTTGTTAAATACAACTCCCAACAACTATTTCTATGTTAAATATAACTCCCCAAAACTATTTGTATTTTACATATCTGCTTAATCTTGTATGCTAATGCGTTGACATTTGGCTACATGCATGCACAATCATGACAATCGACACCATAGCATTGAAGAGCACAATTATTAAATGCTATAAGAATTGGATTGCGCAAAAAAAAAATTACGAGATGAGTCCATGCCCATCATACCAATTATTAACATACCCAAATGAAGTGAACCGCCCCTGTGGAATGTAAAAGGCATCCTGGAGCATTGGATTGCACAATTTTTTTTTACCTCTAGTCCATTCTTGCCATACCAATTATTAACATACCCAGATGAAGCGAACTTCCCCTATGGAATGTAATAGACAGCTTGAAGGAAATTTGGGGTGAAACAATACATGAGTAGGGTATGACTACATTTAGAGTGGTAGCAGAGTTAGCATCTCAATGCATCCAGACTTTGACGAGAAGAAAAGGTGATGAGGAGGAGGCACCTTCTTCCACCATTGGATTGTGCAAGCTCTCTCAACAAACAGGCGAAGTTTTGGTCATAGTCTCACGGAGAGAAACAAGAAGGCAGAGCAAGATTCAAATCGAGGATGCTTGCATAATCCCTACAACCCAGGTTGTTGGTCTATAGGTATTTTTTGGGGCATTGAGTTGGCTAAACGTTCTATCTTTTGGTTTTTTTTCTCTGGAATCTGATGATGTAAATCTGGACAAAATCACTATTTTTTGTTGTTTAAATTGCATTTTTAAATGCATAAATGAATTCAGTGTGCTGAAAAACCCTTGAGACACTCTGATTATACAAACTTAGCAACTCAAATCTATTGATCCAACCATTCCTCACCGAATTTTGGGAAAAATCAAATGGAAAAAATCACCTAAAAAAACAAAAGATAGAACGTTTGGACTACACTATTTTATAGTATTACCTCCATGAGTGCACATTGCATGAAATTTGTTGCCATGGTGATGCCATTGCATTGAACTTAACACATGTAGCATTGACTACATGATAATCAACATTTCAAGCTTTTTTTTTCTTCTTTTTCTATGACTTACACTCCTACCTAGGCCATCTTGTAGTTCTATGAAGTGTGAGTGCAATAACCGTTGAATCATGTTTGAAAATTGTTCTGGTCTTTTCTAGATTAGTCATTAGTAACATTTGAAAATTAACTTTTCTCGACCTGCCGAATTTCTTAGAGATGGTAATCTTGAGTGAAACATATATAATTACTATTTTTTACTATTGAGGCAATATTCAACCCCTAAATCATTGTAACGTCCCCTCCGTTACGACTAGGAAAGCGAAGCACAAAAGGTAATTTTTTTTTGCATAAGAAAATTAACATCAACACATGATTCATAGCAGCGCATCATCTATGACATCATAAGTAAAAGAATTACAAGCTACTCATCATTGTAATAAATAACGATGAAATCAACACATCAACATAAAGGATAGCGACACATAAACATAAATAGCGACGCAACTTAGCACATCACAATCAACTTGAAGCAATTTATAAAAAATGATCAACCATATATTGAATATTAAAATGAATACCCACCCAACCTAACCTGCAAGGTTAGGACCTCCAGGACACATAAGCAATGCTCAAGCCCAGAATTCATCTGATTGATTTTGACCATTTAAGGTCTCAGGGCTAGCGACTATTCTAAGGAACAAGGAGGTGTCTATATCCCACTAACACAATCAAGTCGAAAACCAACTAGCTTAATCAAGCAACATAACTATTTTTCATGAAGCAAGAGAATTCAACTACTAAATCTATCATATAACGACATTATTCCATAGCGCACGAGTAATCTAATTACTTAATTCATCACATGACAACATAATTCAAGGCATGCAAGAGTACTCATCAGTTTTATTCCATGGCACAAAAGAGATATAATCACATAATCAATCATACATTACATTTATTACAAGGTGCAAGAGTAATCATTAATTGTATTCATGGTGAAAAATAAATCTAATCATATGACCCATCACACATCATTCATAAAAAATTCATGGCGCATCTAATATAATTAATCAAACATTTATACATCCACTTTATTCCATGGCACAAAGAATCCAATTACTCAAACATTTATACATTCATTTTATTCCATGGTGCAAGGAATCTAGTTACTCAAACATTTATACATTCACTTTATTCCATGACGCAAGGAATCCAAATACTTAATCAATCATCATGACTCTCAAGAGCCTACACTAACAAGTAAGGAAATTAAGAATAACAACATTAATCATTGAACATATTGTACCTCAAATTAAGCAATCGATATTAATAAGTTACGAACCACCATAGTCTAGTGCTTTGAATCGATAACCAAGGGAATATCGGGATGAATAATAACTACCATGTCTATCCATTAAATAATTGAAAGAGAATCAATCCATAATTAAGAATTAATTAATGTTTCAAGTGCTAACCTTCATGTCCATACATAGGGACTTTTTTTTAAGAAGACTAAGTTTTATTTAATGATAAAATAAGGAACTTAAGTTGGCTCATCAATTCCCTTTGAATAATTAAAGAGGCCCAAATTGATTTAAACAAGAAAGATTTAAAAACAAATGTGTCGTCATATAATGCACCATTTCAACGATGTGATGCAACTCATCACAAAAGATTGCAGACTTAAAACACATGGTAAATTTAAGGGCGTCTTAACTTGAAGGTGTGGTGAAGTAAACACATTATCTTAGTATAAGAGAAAAAGCACTATCTGCAACGAGAAAACACACTACTTGTGGTGAAATCATAGACGTTGGGTGGAAATCTCTAAAGACGCATATTTGTGACTCCCTAAAAATGAAGAGAACTAATGTCAATTTGTTGGCCAAGTGACTGAAGGCGTAGATCTTATAAGCTCCTCATAAAAATGAATATTTTTGGGAGTTAAGGCGTTGGGTAAGTGAATGAAGGCATGGAGCCTTGACTCCTAAAAAATGTAGAGAAAAAGATGCAAAATGTAAATACATTAAAGAAAGTAATGCATAGACATTAAGAATCACAGAGGCAATAAAGGTAAACGAAAGGAGGTTTTCCCCAACTCACAGGGTGATTTTAATTGCACAAAATCGTTGAGTTTTCCAGATAAATGAAATGAGGTTTTCCCCAACACACAGGGTGCTTTTAATTGTATAAAAAATAATTGAGTTTTCTATATAAACAAAGGGAGGTTTTCCCAAACACATGGGGTGCTTTTAATGCATAAAAATTGCAGCATTCGCTAGAGAAACGAAGGGAAGTTTACCCGAACACACAGGGTACCTTTAATTGCATAAAAATCATAGATTTTGCTAAAGAAACGAAGGGAGGTTTACCCCAACATGCAGGGTACCTTTAATTGCATAAAAATCACATAGTTCTGATGTAAGAATTCATTGAGAAATGGAAGAAGGAACAGAGCCTTTGACTCCTCCAAAAATGAAAAGCACTAAGGTGAAATTTGGTAAGAAAAAAAATGAATGCACAAATCCTTGGCTCCTCAATAAAAATGCAGAGAACGGAGGTGAAATTTGCTAAGAAAATGAATGAAGGCACAGAGTCTTGACTCCTGAAACAAAAATGCAAAGATTTGATGTAAATTCGTTGAACAATGGAAGAAGGCACAGAGCCTTTGACTCCTCCAAAGATGAAAATAATTGAGGTGAAATATGCTGAGAAAAAGAATGAAGGCACAAAGCCTTGTCTCCTCAAATAAAAACGCAGAGAACCAAGGTAAGAATTCGTTGATCAATGAAGGAAATAAAACGCAGAGATTCCCAATGTTGAGCGATTCGTACAAGGGAAAAAGAATGCTGAGTAGAGTTAAAACAAAACTCAGAGAATACAAGAAGAGAGGAGTTGAGTGAATGCACCAACGTCGGGTGAATTCCTCGAGGAGAAACACAGAGAATTAACTTGCAAACGCAAAGGGTTTTACTTTGTAAAAAAGAAGAGAATCAATACAAACTTTTTTTAGTGACTAGGAAATAAAACGCAGGGTGTTTCAATCATAAAAATGAAAGGGAAAAATAGGTATGCTCTCAGGACCTCTTGACAAAGTCACAAAGGTAAATTCATTTATAAACGCATAGGTAATAAATCGCAGAGGATGCAAATTTTATGAAATCAAATAGGAAGCATTCGGCAATCACACAACTTCGCAAAGCCATCAATCAATAAACTAATGCTAAAACCATATATACAATAAAAACTTAATACACTGCAAACTCAAAATGAAAATACCGCGACCAGCGAAGATAGGCTTGATGACGATCCTTGGCGAATATTGTTCCCTTCCCTTGTCTTCTTGCTAACCGTTGAGAGCTCACCGGTACCTCTCAGCCAATGCTAGGGGTACTCTTCTTCCCCCTTAGCCCCCTGAGATGCAAAGGGGATACACATAACCACAACCAGAATCTTGTAGCTCCCATCTTACCTCGCAAGGTAGAGCCACCACTCACTCTCTCAAGTTGGGTATCCCAACTCTCACAAGTAAAACCAGTCAGAATTTCTGCAACATTACCTTCCTCATAACCAGTGTGATCCATTCCTCCTCTTAGTCATTTGTTTTATAGAATTTCCTTAGTGACACCTTGTCATTTGCACATTTAATTAATTGTTTAAAATTTAATTAGGAATTATTCCCCCCCATACACTTGTCACCCGTTCCCTTAGCTATGTAAGTAAATCCACAATTTAATTTAATTAAAAGTCAATTTCCCTCACCCATCCTAAAAGCGCTCCTAAAATCACTCCTAGTTGTCCTTTTATTCCCTTTATTCCCAATTAATGACTAGCGCCTTTCTAAAACTGAGTTGAGTTAAAATAGGAATGTTCTTTAGTTAGACTAGACTCTAGATACCTTTCTATGCTTACACATTCTTTTATGCTTTATTCCTTTCTTATTTTAATTTCTAATTTGGTATTTTATGCACACAATGTGTATTGTATTAATTCTTTAGATTTATTTCATCTCTCTTAATCTCTTAAGTTGGTTTACCCTTTTTCTTATTTTATCTAATTTGTAATTTAGTTTTAGAAATCTCACCAAGCTTTAGACTTAGGATTAAATTAAAATAGGCTTAGACTTTTGTTTGGGGGTATAAAATTAATAATTTCAATCCTTAATTAATTAATTAAATCCGGCAATGTTTAAAGATTTTACAAGATGTAAAAATTCGCTCAAGGTTTTCTAGGCCACCTAGGTTCATTGGCTCAAATTTGTATTACACAACGTGCCCTTCAAGATGCACTTCATGCTCAAAGGGTGCCACTCTCCTTTGATTCAAATTTTAATTATGCGACATGCCCTTCAAGACGCACAATGTGCTCTAAGGGTGCCACTCGCCTTTGATTCAAATTTTAATTAAGTGGCGTGCCCTCACCTTTGACTGGTTTTGGTAGTTGTCCAACCCTTGGAGTCAATACTCCATTTAGGTGACCATATGAGAGACTAAGGGCTTCTAAGGAATAAGGACCCTACCGTATTGCGCACCCCTTAGAATATTTGTGAGCGACTGTCTCAGTCTTCCCTCACGATATTGTGGATCTCTCGAACTAGGTAATCATTAACCTACAATTCGAGCCATGGTAGGAGTGCTAGTAGGTTATGTCAGGGATGTTTC
>JASDQU010947822.1:570-20799 GCA_032191745.1 Picea mariana
AAACCCCATCCCACACCAAGGGGTGATAAATACCCAACCAGACATGTAGTCTACACCACCACAGTTGGGACAGTATCCCAATATGGGCACCTCTGTCGATCGCACTATCCTCCTTACCAATGAGGAAGAAGTCCTTTTGAAAACACGTAGTCATCAGTATAGCACACCCCCTGAATCTGCTCCCACCACCTCAGAAGAAATTCCATTCACAACCGGACCCCCTCTCATAATTCCTCGCCCTAATACCAAAACCCCCCTTCGTATTCCTTGCATCCCATTGTGCAGGAATGTTCAAAATCCTCAATCTAGGGCACCTCATAATTACAGTTTGGTCGATGACTTGGCACAATATCCAGCTGCCATGTCAGTCTTAGAAGTCCTTCAAACTTGTCCCACCCAACGGAAGTCCTTACTTTCTTCCTTGGGAGTAGTTGACCCTGCTAATACCCGACTCATCACATTTGACCTCGACAATGGAGAACCTCCCCTCCCCGCTCTTATTGCTTTTCAAATCCCTGTAAAAATTCGGAACATTACAGTTCATCGATGCATCTTTGATGAAGGCGCATCCACCTGTATCATGTCAAAATCCATATGGTAGAAACTTGGTTCCCCCAAACTCATACCATCTACCATTACGTTAAGAGCCTATAATGGTAGACCCTCATCCCCTGAAGGACTCTTCCAAAATGTCCCCATCAAGCTTGGGGGAAAAACCGTTCTGATTTACATTGAGGTTATCGATGCCCCGCTCGACTACAATATATTGTTTGGTCATAGCTACATGTATTCTATGAAGGTTATCGCCTCTTCTGTATTCCAAAACATGATGTTTCCCCATAATGGAAAGATCATTACCATCGATCAAGTATCACATTACGAGCCTAACCCTTCATCCAACATCAATAACATCCTCCCTTTTATCCACACTAATCCTGATGCCTATCCAATCATTGAGATGGGCCACATAATATTCAAAGACCCATCCTTGCTAGGGACCTACCACAGATCACAATTGCTCCTCCATCCCTCCGCACAAGTATGTATCGTATCCTCCAACAGAATGAAAAATGAAACTAATGCCCCTCCCACCGAGGCCTCTTTCATCCCTAACTTCCCACTAGTCGCAGAACTTCTCCCTCAGGAATCCCCTAGAACTAATTCAGCTCGACCCATTCCCGATCTTCCCCAGGGCTAGATACCGATTTGGGAAACAGTCCCCCAAGCCCTTACCCAAATCCCTTTCTTTTACCCCCCACCAGGTGTACAAGATTTCCAGGTCGCTGCAACGCTTACCCTTCCTAATATGGTGCTAGCAATCCTAGTTTGGTATTTACATCCACCTGAGATGGTTCCTCAACCATCCCTCCCTCCCCAAACAGAAGGAATCCTGATGCAAATCCCCATACTCACTCCCACCATACCCCCTACACCCCCAGTCACTAACCCCCCTGCTATAAATAGGGGCAGGCGAAAGAAGAAGGAGCCCACATCTTCACTTCTCCCATGCATACAACCTCCTTGCGCACTATGCAAGAAAGACGGACACCCCACCAACAAATTCCCTTCTCTCCCCGAGTTATGTAATCTCATCCAACTCCCTCGAACACCACCACCACTCGTCGCTTCGTCCGGTATTGTCGATATCTCACAAAACACAAGTAACAAAGGACTGTGAACCAAATTCACATCTGCCATCTGTTCAGAATATAGCCATTACACACACCATTGTCCAACATTACCTCAATTCCGACAGACACTAACAACTGTATGATAGAGCTTTCAAAAAACACCCACCTCAACTCCTGTCACCGACATCCATTATGTCACAACCTCAGTCAACGAACACATGAGATGTCCTTGCTCTCTATGTGAATCACTTGACCATTTCACCTATCAATGTCCTATGATCATTGAATACAGGCATCATCAACTAGTCCCTATTCAAAATCATACCCCCCCTCCTCCAACAGACCCGATAAATACCCTTACCCCATCAATTGATATGGTTCATATCTTCCCACCAGAACCTAAGGTGCTCCCTTCTCCCCCCTGGCTCCTAGATGATTTATATGAGGAGTTACCCCTAAATTTCCACAATTCTCCAATTCAATTCCCCATGAACATTCTATTCCCAACTACCATTTTTAACCCACAATATATGGATATTTGGTTTATGTCGAGCAAACCATCACAATCCCCCTCCATCAATCCCCCTACGTCTTTATCAGAAGGCGATAATGCCACAGTGACAGTCACCGAGATCACTCCTCTTGATCCTCTATATTCACGCCAGTTTCATTATGATGAAGATACCCTCAAGGAGTTAACTACCCTCGATTACCCATGGGATGTGCTCCACCACAAAGAACTTTTTATTTCAGAAGAATCCTTCATGCCTCCTAACCAACACCCCATATACGTAGTTGAAACCAAATATTTTCTCCCATCAGGGCATATAGATTGGTTCAATAACCCTATCCCTACCCCTAACTCTTTCAAAGAAGGAAATGTGGCCAATATATCCCCAACCATCAAAATAGATATTTCCATCAAATCTGGAATTCTCGAGGAAATCACCACTAGCGCTACATGTTCTCTAGAAGAACCCACCACCTACAAAGCCCTCTTCCAGGAATACCAAGACATTTTCGCCTAGTCATACATAGAGGTGTCTAGCCTTGATCCCTTTATTGTCAAACATCATATAGACACTTGGCCTTATATCACACCTATTCGCCAAAAAAATGACTATTACACCCATCCAAAGCAATGGCCAACAAAGCTGAGATTGACAAACTATGCACTGCAGGGTTCATTTACCCCATAGCCTATATTTCATGGGTCTCCAACCCTGTCCCTGTTAACAAAAAATAGGGCACTATCCATGTCTGTACGGACTTCCGCAACCTCAATCACGCCTGTCCCAAAGACAACTTTCCAACACCCTTCATCGACCAAATAATCAATGATTGTGCAGGTCACAAGGCTTTGCCCTTCATGGACGGTTTCTCTGGTTAAAACCAAATCCAAATTCACCCCGCCGATCAGTACAAAACCACATTCACAACCCCTTGGGACACCTTTGCATATCATGTCATGCCATTCGGCCTCAATAATGTCGGCGCCACATTCCAACGAGCCATGACATACGTTTTTCACGATCTAGCTCATATCATCCTCATGTACTTAGATGACCTCACCACTCTATCTAAGAAACACACTCAACATATCGATGATCTACGAATCATCTTCAATAGGTGTTGTTAGTACAATATCTGCACCAAGATCCTCTCGGGCACTCCCTGTAGAAATGCCTCTATTCGGTGACGAAAATCATCAAACTCTTGATGGCCCTACCCCGGGGTTATCATAACAGTGCCTCTGGACTGCTCTATCATAATCACCGAGCCTCGCCCCAACATCCTCTCGATGTTGTCTCTCCCTGTGGTGGTCTCACAGGCCCCTAGCAGGTTGGCGCTCAGATCAGCTCGACCTCTCGCCCAGGCGGTCCCACATCTACACAAACAAACACATGATATCATCAACATCCATACAACTATCAACCATATGCTATACTATCTAAAAAAAAAATCAACAAAACTAGTAAACAACACATCATACCTCGGTGATCAAATACCTCTCCCGGAGGTAATATCATCTCAGGATCATCACGGAAATCTATCCCACTGTATGGAAACTGAAATATGATCTGTGGCATCTGACGCCACACCTGTGTAGCCTCGACTGTGAAATAGTGGCCACCATCCCCACCCCTCTCGACTGTGAAATAGTGATCATGGCTCTCGTGCTCCTAGTGGGTCTAAAAATACTCTCGGGCGCAACATTGGCACCCTCTCTAGAAACAAAGCCACCAGGATCAATCCAAAGGAAAAATCCCCTGAGTCGGTCGCTCGACACCTAGTGAGTTTTCCCACCATCTCGGCGTGCAGCATCAAGCCCCAGGAAAAATGCTCACCCCTAGTGTCTGTTGCATGATCCTCAACTAGCCACCACTGATACATTGATTCATGAGTGACCCATACACCCTCACAACTATCGCTGCCATGCAACGATGTACCAGGGCGTCCATCGCCCCAATCCTCACCACTGACCCAGACATAAAATCCTATCCTAAACAATATGTTTGGGAAAGGGTAGCCAACTGTCCCTCTCCAACTACCACCGACTCGTTCAGCAGTAGGGTTCCCTGAAAAGGGAGCCCAGTTAGAAAATAGACATCTTCCTTAGTAGAGAATGCCAAGTGCTCTTCACGCACAATAAAACACTGCAACTCTAGACTTCACATCGACATTAATAATTGCAGTAGATACTCATGTGCCCTCAACAATGGGCACTCAAAAAACTTCAGCAACCCACAAGCCGCCAAAGCACCACGAACGATCAACTCCTCATCCCTCACGACCTCCCTCAGTCAGGCCCAGTCCCTCTCTCTCCAACGGATTGACATCGTCCCCAATGATCACCTACATCCACATATACAATACTCGATTAGCCATCACAAAAACACCAGATCTCCCAAAAAAAAAAAAAATAGAGAGAGAGAGAGGAACATAAGCTTTCTCACCCTCATATTTGTCTCAAAGGCGTGGTTTCTTTCCCCACAGGCGCGCACACATGCGAATCTATTTACCTTACAATTTCACATGTATGCATGTTTGTTAAGACCACATGTGTGCATTCAGTGCGCAACTATGTCATGCACAACTGTCATCAACATAGTCGCACACATATGTGCAGTTGTGTTTCGAACAGGCATGCACCCCATGCGTGCTTGTTTTTCCAAATAATGTGCCCCCCCTACGGAGTTATTCCCATTACAACTACACATTCGTGCATGGGTCACCATCGATCGCCCGTGCACTTGGTGGGCCACAACCCTAAAAATTGACCGTACGACCATCCATACAGTCCTACCCAAAAATTGACACCTAACTACTATACAAGAGGATGAGACCACTAACCTGACTCTAGCACCTCTCAGATCGGCTTCCTCGCACTCCTGGAATCTTTGAATCTACTATGAAATCTCCTCTCTCACAACTATAGTAGCAAGTACAAATGACATGGCAATGTGGGCCCCACAGCTATATATAGTCCATTTTTCCAGACTTCGAGACTCAATTCTGGGAGCTCCGAGCATCCATTTTTCGATCTGTCTTCAGCCACGAGATTGCCACCCCGTCATCTACATCAAGACAGTCCCCAGGCCATTTTTCATCCTTAGCCCCCGGGGAACCATTTTTCCATACGCCGTTTAGGTACGCATGCTCATGTTCAAAATTAACATATAAACAGTTATATGTTCGACTATCTTCAGATATTGTTCACGTAGGGTATTTGGTTTTCATGTGTGCAGGTACTTGGTCATCACACACCAGTGCAACCCCTTCAGGTATATATTCGACACTGGCATGTAATCATTCCCACTAAATCTCAATTGCATCTCCAGTCACACCCTCTGTAATTTTCCTTTAGGGTCCCTATATTTGGCTTTGCAGTACCTTCACCTCCACTAAATTTTGGGTACTGTCACCTGGTAGCACTCTCCCCCACATGAGTTGTCCCATTCATATCCCCACTTTGAACTTTGACACTCATGATGTTTTCAACCTTTAGGTATGGGAGTCCCAATAGTCTTACATCATGTTTCGAATCAACCACATACTCCTTCTCCTCATTTTGCTAGCCTACCCAATGGACTCCCAGGGCACTTCCTCATGGTTTTGTTTTGAATGCACTCTCTCAACATCATTTAATATTCCATTTCATCCACCGCCGATTTTCCCATCTTCAGACTGCCCTCCATACATTTCCCTACTACATAAACCCACCTATGGGGCCCCAACCCCCCACTTATTTTTTAACCAAATTGCGCCATCGTTAGGCCAAGCCATCTCACACTGAGGCACCCATTTCTGTATCTGCATTATTATCCCCACTAGTTTCTTAATTATTTTTGTAATTAAGCCATTGTTTCCAACATTTTACATAGCTTTTTGTCGTCACCTTTGGAGACCTTCTTCCTTTTTGGAAAACGCAACCCATGTCACCCTTGGTTGGGGCATTCCTTATCACCTACCCTTCTTGACATTGTCCATAAAATCTGAGTATCCCACAGGCCACCTACCTCTGCTCTCTGAGTTTGTTCACTTTGTCCCGCCTCTGGCACAACTTATCCCACATTTCATTGTCCCCCTAACACTCAACCTAGTTGAACATTTGCAGCCACTTATAATTCGCATATATTCCCAACCAAGGGTCATCTTGAGTCTCCACGCATCTTGACTTTGTTCATGTACCTCCTCAGTTCCTGACCTCACCTAGTGGATTTCACAAATCCCTTTGCTTCTTGGAGTCATGTCTCCCTTTTTGTTGACATTAACAAAGTTTATGGAAGGGCAACAGTATCTTGACTCTCATTACCTTTACAATGAGAAGTCTCAGACGACACAGGGAGAACCATCGTTGCTCTCTACTATTGTTGACCTCCATAACATTCAACGTCAACACTTTCTCATGTTACGGTGGGTCTCACTTTGCGACTATTGCAGTTGTTTTTATATTTTCCGAATACCTCTGAACTTTGTTGGGATATCAATGCCCACAGAACCCGTGATACTTCTTACAGGTGTCGTTGCCTATTGTTCAGAGCATTGTTCCTCATCAAATTGTCCTCTACCTTTATCAAAACTTCCCCCGAGGGTGCCACAGTTGTCTACATCAACACAACAGTTTCAGTTACTGTACAACACCCCTTTTTGAGTACATGACATGAGCATGGGGCATGCCCACCTTGTTTGTACACAATTTATTTTCCACACCTTGTGAAAGGTTGGGTTCTATAGGTTTCCTTCTCCCTCCAACGGGTCACTCTTGATACTCTCACTATCGATCTTTCTTACAATGGTAGTCTCAGTAGAAGAAACATTGATGAATTTCAGTTATCCGTATGCTCCTAACCTCATCCATCAAAGGGCATCTGTTATCACTGAAATTTCATCTGCAAATGGTTACAGGAATCCATCATCTTCAAACACCGATGAGTTCACCCATGGACCAAAATTACCAAAAAATCATTTCCAAAAGGTCCAAAACTATACAACTAGTTATAAAATCAATATGCGCTATGACTACAAAGGGCGTGCGCGCACTTGCACCATCAAGAAATGTAGGAAAAGCGCACATGTGCACGATGGATGACTATGGATGCTAAAAGCCACGCACACCTAAGAACGACACATTTATGATGTTGGTCGGCCTCCCACCCACTTTTGGTTCATCTTCCAAGTCGATTTGACATCCAAATCTCAGTTGGATTCGGCTGGGTGGTTGTTCAAAAACCTAAAGGTGCCCTAAACAACCCCTTTTCACACTAAAAGATGGTTCCACAATACCTCAAAGTGGTGCTATAAAACAAGGCCATGGGTACACTACATTTTCAAGAAATTCATTTGCAAGGTTATGATGTTGTTATTCTCTTGTGGAAACCTCTTTTCTTATCAAGAGCATACTAGCACCATTCCATTTGGGCAATCCACATCACCTTTTGAGTGGGTTATCTTGGGATTCTTTCACCATTTATTTGAAGTTTCCAAGTTGTAAGAAGAGCTCAATCTTTGGGGTCCAAGAGCCCTCCCTTGGAGGAAGAAGGGACCCAAAGTCCCCTTTCTCTTTGGTGTTTTCTTTTCACTAATACAATCGTTTCCATTGGTGACATGAGTTTCATTTTTTTCTTGTTCTTATGTCCTTATGCACAATAGTTTAGTTGTTTTTTCCTTTCCTAGTTTATATCTTAGCTTAGTCTTTTATGTTTGTTCTTCTAACCCTTTCCTTTACTGCTATCTTGCTTAGCTAACCCAACTAAGCTTATAAGCACCTCTGTTTTGCTCATTTAGGTGAAAAAAGAGGTGCAACACCTATGACTTTCCTGAAACAAGAACAACAAGAGAAAAAGTATTTCCAATATCATTTTCATAAAATATTTATGGTAACAAGGATGGTAGTCATCATAGGGTTACCAAGGTGACCTACCTGGAAGCAAAACAAGAAATAAATCCTAGAGGAGATGCTAGTTCATTTTGCAAACAAGTGAAATAAGGATCTATATCAATAGTGCTTACATATAACCAAGTATACGTAGTAGTAATATAACCTTTCAAATATTTTTGTCACAAATATAGTTTTTACTTTCATTGTAGCAACTATCAAAATTGATAAGTGCAAATTGAAACTTAATAATTTGATCAATCAAACCTAGAACCTGGAGCCTCAACTACTAGGAAGGGTGCACTTGTTCCTCTAAATGTACTATATTCAAGATCATTTCTTGTACAAGGTCTCTTGTACATCCCCTGCAAACACACTCATAATTTGTGGATGATATAACTTGAAAATCATATACAAGTACATACCTTTGAAATTTTTAGCATCGTTCAGCTTATATTCTAATTTGAAACTAGACACCATCTTGACAAGAAGAGGTTAGAAAATGAATCAAAAGGTTCAATTATTAGAACAATCTAGAAATCTTGAAATTTCAACTTTGACCACAAAATTAATTTTGACCAAAATTCAACCTTTGACTTTGACCAGTCAACCTTTGACTTTAACTAGTCAACATTTGACTTTGACCAAGAATTCAAAATTGAAATTTTTTCTAGTTGAGGGCACTAGAAGGTGAGCTAGTCTAGGGAACACTAAAATACCCAAAACATTATTCCAAACATTTCACTTAAAGTTCCCAAAGAATTAGGTTAGGGTTTGTTGTAGCTGCAAAATCAGAAACCCTATTTGTAGCTGCAACTGGTGTTATAATGAGCTTGACAAAGAACTATCGATCTACCATCCAATAATTATATTGTTCTTAAGGTATTGTGGGCCCATAACCTGTTAGAATATTTCGATTTTCGCATTTAACCATAGACAATATCACAATATTGTCACCCAACTATAGGCATGCATTCACCCTCAAGAACTTTAACCATTCCTAGATAGAATGATTCTAGAAAGACACACTCAAACCAACAAATAAAACCTAGCTACAATATTAGCACAATATGGAACCATAAAACACCATCCAACTGCAGCAAAATCGCAATACAAGGGGAGCACACCTTCTCTAAGGGTAGCGCACAAGAGAAATAGTCTCCACAACCAAAGAACAAGAACAATACTCAACTACAGTATTGTAGTTTCACTTCTTCCCCAAATTTACCACCAAGAATACCACCAATAATATCACCAAGAATACTACCAAGAGATAGTATATTAAGGTAGAGTTCATATCTTAGGCTAGATAGCGCTAGAGAGAGAGACCAAGAATCACACCAAAAGATGCTCCTTCCAATCTTGCAGCTGCAGCTCCAGAATTGTGTTATAATTGAGAGAGTGAGTGAAGTGTGTGTACAAATTAGCTAGAGCATCTTCTATTTATAGTGTTTCTTTTCACCTATCTAGGCAGACTTGTCTTTCTGGAAGATAATACATTTATATTATTTATTCTAGTGAGTTGACTTGTCTTCTAGGGTTTTTACACATTTGTTGATGGTTTCTCTTGCTTATGTAGTATTCTATTCTAGCCAAAGGTTACACATGGAGGTTAATACCCCCCTCACCTACCATAATATCAACAACCACAACTAACTCAGACACAACCATTACAACTACCATCCAATCAACAAACCCATAGACTTACTCAAATTCCTTCTCATCCACTGGAAAATTCTAAAAACCAAAAGGATAAATTTATTTACAATGTTGAAGTAGACACTTTTCCTACTTATCTAATTACCCATGTTCAATTACAGGAATTATCCGTGCAATTAAAGGAATTTCCTGTGTAATTGCAGGAAATCAATTTGCATTCTTGGAAGATTGTAAATAAAAAATCCCCCATAATAATTGAAGAAGAAAAGGAAGAAACTCTCAATCATCCTAATAAAAATAAAATACAATAAAACAATTTTTTACCTATAGRAACAACCTCAATCATCTATGACAACACCTTTTCTTGAAACTATAAACATAGAGAAACATGAAAAACCATAAATTTCATATGAATTAGACCTTTTAAATGAATTGAAAAAACTTTGCATTAAAATTCCCCTGTTGCAAGACATAAAAGACATACCAATATATGCAAAAACAATCAGGGAATTATGAATTAGAAAAATTGGAAGAAAAAGACGATATCCACAAACAATCAAAGTTATCAGGAAATTAGCAAGTTTCATGACCACTAAAGTCATTTTAGAAAAATATGTTGATCCTAGAATACAAATTGTTACAACCTTCATCAACAATTGTTTTATCCCAAACACTCTAATTGATTTTGATGCAGCTATAAATGTCATGGCAATGGAAAATATGAAAAATTTAAACATTCACAATATTTGACAAATCCCTACAGTGTGAGAATTAACAGATAGATCAAAAACTAAGCATGAGGGTGTAATTGAAGACATCATTGTTTCCCTTGACTCCTGGGAAGACATACTAATTTGGGATGACATCCTTTAATATTGGGGATACCTTCATTGGCAACAATTGATGCATTCATTAGTTGTCAGTTTGGATACATGACCATTACAAATGGTGTTGAAGTAAAGCACATCACACTTTACCCCCCTGCAAAATCTATAAATGAATTAGAACAAGTGAAATGGTTAGATGAAAATCATATTGATAAATAAAAAATCCATCCTCTTCTTACCATTGCACAAGCTTTAAATTTTAAAGAAAATGTTGATGAAAATAAGCTTAATCATTTCATTTCTCATCCTAATTTTCCTCCATATTTTAGGGGGAAGACATCAATTTCTGAATAATTTTCTACTGATCATCTTTTGGGATAGCATATTCAGGAAACATGTATTGTGGACAGTTTGACATTTTTATTTTAGTCTTTCATGTAAATTCTATATCATATTCCTTTAATAAAACCATTGAAATCTATCGTGAGAAAAGTTTAAATATTAATTCTGCTTTAGATGGTTTACAACAAAACCAATTAATTTTAGTTTTGCAGAAATTTTCCAATGCTTTTCTTGGGACTATACATACATGCAAGGTATCCATCCAGATACATGCACTCATCATATCCATATACAACAAAATGTTAAACCCATTAGGAAACCACAAAAAATAACGAACCATGTTTTAAAGGACATTGTAAAAGGGGAACTTTAGATATTATTGGACGTAGATTTCATTTATCCTAGATTAGATTGATAATGGGTTTCATCGTTGGTGACTATTCCCAAAAAGAACATAAACTAGCAAGTATTTGTTGATTACAAAGAACTCAATAAATCCACACTGAATGACCATTTCCCTTTAACTTTCATAGATCAATTCTTGGATACATTAGCAAGAAATAAATACTTTTCTTTCCTTTATGGCTTCAATGGATAAAATCAAATAAGAATAGCTCTAGAATACCAAGATAAAACAACATTTCCATACCCCTGGGGAACCTATTCCTATAAGGTATTACCCTTTGGACTTTGTAATCTGTCTACCACATTTCAAAAGGAAGTTCTAGCTATCTTTGTTTATTTAATACATGACTATTTGGAAGTTTATATGGATGAATTTTTAGTATATGGGGACACTTTTGGAGAAGCCTTAGATAATTTGTAAAAAAAAACTAAATAAATGTCAGGAAAAATAAGTTTCTTTAAGTAATGAAAAAATATTCTTAATGTTTATTGAAGGAATTTTTTTTGGCCACCATGTATATATTGCAGGTATCAAGGTTGATCCATCCAAAATTGTGGTAATTCTTAATTTACCAACTCCATCCACTTAAAAGGAAGTAACAATCTTCTTGGGAATTTCGCCCTTCTTCACTTCATCCTCCATTGGAAGTTCACTCCTATAGGATGAAATTTTCTCCTCTTCCTTGTCTAGGTCAAATTTGTGTGATCAAAATTCCAAATGAGGCTCCTCTTATTTATATGAGTCTTCGCCACATGAGGGGATGCGACCAAGGGTCACAATTTTTGGGTCACAACTATTCCTTAAGGATGGTCAACTTTAGGGGCTTCTTCTCTTGGATTTAGGGGATTCTTATATTGGTTGTATGGGCTTCTTCACTTGAATTTAGGGGCTTATTCACTTGGTTTTAGGGCTCCTTCAAGGCTCCTTCAAGGCTCCATTTGTGTACAACTCAAAGTGGGCATGTGGAAACACCCACATGTTATATCATTACGTGAGGTCCATGCTTAAAAGATACACCATAAGGGGACCACATTAGAGTTATATTCACTTATGTCAAGGATCCTTCAAGGCTCTTCAATTATTCTTAAAGTGGACACATCATCATCACTTTTAGGGGCTTCTGGGTTTCTTCTAAGGTTGACATCAATGCAACCAATTTTCCAACATATATATCAATTATCGATAATCAAATGATGTCTCACTATGTTTGAATCAAACACCTTTATTCACATAGTGAAAAATCATACCATGATGGTGTGATTGAAGTATAGTCATCACCTATTTTGTGCTCCTACACAACCTATATTGATTGTACCACCCTCAGTGACATTGGTACTTGTAGAGGATCAATTTTTTCACTTCATTGGCTCCAAATATCCTTTGATTTGTGATCCGGATTATTTTTGGCATGAAATGAGAGTGGAGATATAATAAAGAAATGTACAGATATATATCAGATATATAACCATAAACACTAAGATAAAATAATACACAATTTCTATTAATGAGTGAAATGTATAAAATTATAGAAATACAGAGTGAAAGACTCGCTAGAATGGTGGCAGCTTATCTCTGAGAAGAGATGTGACGAATATTCTCATTCACAAGAAGATGATTACAATGAGGCTTTGAAGGAATTTTTACAATAAAAATGAATTTCAAAGCCCTAGACATCCAAAACCTTAACCCTGGGAAATGAAGTGCCAAAAGTCATGTGGGCCCCGTTGGGGTAAGTTAGTACATCAACTCCTTGGGGTCATAACTTGTGCAGATGATATTCGTTTAGGGCACATGATATCTCCTTGGAAAGGTATTGATGAGGAGATTAATTTTGGGGGCTCAATCAGATACTTTGGTTATATTTGAGGTTCTCGATAGAGAAAAAAATGTTTTTTAGGCCCTCAAAATGGCCCTTGAAGTTTAGCACCCAAAAAACTACTAAAAATATTAAGTTTCCAAAAAACTATTTTGATCCAGTTGGAATAGGTGGGTGGCCATCGATATCCTCCTCGATCAATCCTCCCTCCATAGGAAGAAATGGTCTCCATTGCATTAAGTTCCTGTGGAAGAGGGGAAAGTATTTGTTGAATATGAATCTTGGTGAGTTTCTTTCCTTACTGGAGAAGTCACACTGCTTAGCTTCTAAGTTTCTTTCCTTGATGGTAGGGTTGAATCTGTTCAACCAATTTTTTTTATCTTGGCTTGACTGGGGAGTGTGTAGGTATGATTGTAGGTGAAGAAACAATATCTTCTTTCTCTTCTGCAATCTGCTTCTGTTGGAAATAAAGGTCTTGGGCCAAGGATGCAATGGTTGTAGTGTCCTTTTGTTCACCTTTTGAACATATTGTGAAGAGGCTGAATTTTGTAGTATGAGAGATTACCTTGAAGCATTGTTTTGGTAGGACAATAGTCAAAACTACCTCTAGTATCCTATAGATATGACCCCCCAGAGTAACAATGACACTACGGGGTCGAGACTCATAAATAGCATGGTTATTCCACATATATGGTTAGCCAAAAATAAAATCATAGAAATCCATCAAGGCATCACATAATACCTCATCCTTGAAGGGATGGATTTCATATGACAATCGACATTGCTAGATGACACAGAGATCTTGTCCCTCACGAAGCCACCCGATGTTGTATGGTTGCAGGCATGGTGTTGTCAAAAATCCCAACTATTTGAGGACATCTGCTAAGATGAGGTTTTTCTAACTTCTTCTATCAATAATAAAATGCAGTGAGGTCCCCTTCAACCACATCTGTGAATGAAAAATGTGTTCTCCCTCTTCAAGATCTATTGGTTCTTCTAGTTGAATTGTTGCAGTCATGAAATTAGTTGTGGGGTTTATGTTGATGATCTGTCTTCCCCCATTATTTTCTGAATAATATTTTGAATTAGGGTTTGAATCATTTTCTTTGATCTCATCCACCAATGATTTTTTTGAGAGAAATTCATCAATGTTGTGTCATGGGAGTTTGTGGAAATCAAACCACTTTCTGGTGTCCTTCTTAATCTTTACATAACCCTTCTTTTCATGTGGCTTGGATTGGTTTTCTGAAGGTTGTTTTTTAGGGTTGTCTTTACCATACTTTGGTTGTTGTAGATTTGCAGACCTGCAATACTATTTTTTTTGGTGCCTAAATTTCTACTCGATTTTG
Organism: Picea mariana; assembly: GCA_032191745.1. Taxonomy (NCBI): domain Eukaryota; kingdom Viridiplantae; phylum Streptophyta; class Pinopsida; order Pinales; family Pinaceae; genus Picea; species Picea mariana. The sequence goes on from JASDQU010947822.1 coordinate 14,980, forward strand.
ACATCATATCGATAGGCAACTCCTAGTGACGATATCTCCAGAAAATCCATCTCGGTTTGGATGTACCTATATAGAGGCCCATGATATTTCAGAACCAGATGCCACTCAAAGTCTTTTATACCCATCTTGGTGTGCATGTTATGGAAATTATTTGTGAAATCTGGCACTCTTTATCCCCTCTCTTGTAGCAGTGTGGTCCATATCATGTATTGGTCATCATAGTTACCAATAGGGTAATATTGTTCTTGAACGCATCAACAAAAAAATCCCAAGTGGGCTCAAACCCATATATTCCAGACTCCTCTGTGGAACTTCTCTCCCAGTAAGTTTCCCACCAATGTTTGACATGGGGGAGAGCCTTAAGGAGTGTGAAGGTGATATTTTCCATGTTGGAAAAATTGTGAACAGAGAAATAACCTTCTAGCAAAGTTAACCATTTTTCTAGGGCATCCACATCTATATGACCTTCAAATACAAAAATATCAAAATTAACTTGTACCTTGAAAGGAGAGCTACCTCCAAAGTGACCGCTTGATGAATATGTTCCTTCTATTATCGACAGGTGTTGAAGGATGTGGGAAAAAATATTCATCATTTTGTCCCTCTGTCGCATGAGAGCTTGCTCCAACAACAGATTAATAAAATATTTTTCTTCATCTCTTTTATTTTATTCTTCCATGGAGGGTTCCTTGGGTGTGCGAGATATATTTTCCTCAAGAGAGACAAGTTGGAGACCCAAGTTTCTATACTTGGACCTTGTCAGGAACATGCACTGAAAAATGATTAAGAACAACCTATTTTGATACCACTTATCCGTATGATTTTTGGCATGAAATGAGAGAAAAGATATAATAAAGAAATGTACAAAGATATATCATATATATAACCATAAAAACAAAGATATTGTAATACACAATTTCTATTAATGAGATAAGTTTACAAAATTGTAGAAATACAGAGTGAAAGACTTGTTAGAATGGTGGCAACTTATCTCTGAGAAGAGATGTGATGGCGAAGCTTATTCACAAGAAGATGATTACAATGAGGCTCTGAAGGAATTTTTACAATAAAAATGAATGAAAAAACCCTATAAATCCAAAAAAATAACCCTAGGAGATGAAGCACCAAAATTCATGTGGGTCCCGTTGGTGTAAGTTAGTACATCAACTTCACGGGGTCGTAACTTTTGCATACGATATTCGTTTAGGGTGCACGATATATTGTTGGAAAGGTATTGATGAGGAGATTCATTTAGGGGGCTCAATAAGAGCCTTTTATTTTCATTGAGGTGTTCAATCGTGAAAAAATTTCGTTTAGGATCTCAAATTAGCCCCCAAAGTTTAGGACCCGAAAAAATGATAAAAACAGTAATTTGCGAAAAAATAGTTTTGAGCCAATTGGAATAGGTGTGTGACCACCGAGATCCGCCTGTATCAATTTGATTCTAAGAAATAGCTCCATTGTGTATCCATTCATGGCTATGATCAACTTTTTTGCATGGATCCATTGTGTATCTCCTCGTGGCCATGATTGTTTCTTTTATATATCACATGGATCCACTATGTATAGTTTTCATGGACATGGACATTAGTTATAATTTTATCACTCATGGATATGAAATGTAGATGATTTGGCGGCCATGCTTACATTATCCTCAAGCATGGGTATGCCTGACTTGAGAAAAGAGTATCTTACTTGTTTCTATTGTTGGTATAGCTCTGGGATTGGTCTTCAACTACTCCTACCCAATGACCCCTCCACTATCTCGTGATTTTATGTAATGTATGTTGTCCATCATTTTCTCTTCTGACCTCACACATTAAGAGAAACCTATTATAGAATCATTTTTCACCAAATATGTTCATGATGACTCATTTTTCTAAGTTACATCCACTTCCTTTCTTGTAAGACCAAAATCCCCTTTTTCCTCCTTAAAACATCTTTAAAAACCCAATTTTTAAGATGTACTTGAGAATCTCTAAGAAAACCTACGTACATATGCTAGTTGTTAGTTAGCAACCCATGTACATGTTATTTTGGCTCAAAAAAATAATAATTCCCAACATTTTAGGTGAATTTAACCGATTACTCAGTTTCCTAACTTCTTGTATCCTATACATAACGAATCCAACCATCAAAATGGAGTATAAAAAATATCCTTAGGTTGGAGGAAAAACGGAACTGAGAAATGCATACTTATGCTGGCATTTTCCTTATTGTCCTACAAGTCCCTTGTTTCCCTAGCATCTAAGATTGTCCAGTTCTATTTGTTGATTCATGATTTTAATGAGATTTTCTATATCTTGTTTTGAATCTATTATGAAATTTGAAATGATCATGTTTAGTTAGTTAACAAATAACTACCTATTTTCAAGTTGCTTGTCTCTTTGTTTGCACGTGTTTTTAGAAGATAATTGTGCAAGGGTTATGGAGTGAAAGTTCATGAGTGGGATTGACTTCAAACATTAGATTTTGGGTATGTTCTCTTTGCCATATTTTGAAAAGTTAGTTATTGAAAAGTAGTTACTTTTAATTAACTACTTGATTTTAGTCTAAGAATAGTCTTTTAGGGTATCTGTCTATTTATCCCTGAACCATAGCCATATGAATTAGTTTTCCATAACATAAATATCTCAGGGAACCAACTAAGGAGGCTCAATCCCACCCTTAGCCATATTACCCGATTACCCACATACTAGAGAGTATCTTCCTGAGTGTTGTTCTTGGTATCACTATAGTAGTTGAGTGGTCAATTAGATGATCTAAAGTTGGTTTAAGGAGACCTAGGATACTCCTGATATACCTAAAGTACTAATGGTACATGGGAGTGATGGTCATGTACAAATTTTTTATAATGTGGTACTACTCAAAGGTGTACCAAAAAGGATTAAAGAGGTTTCCAACAATGTGAAAATTTTGTTTAGAGTGTCCCCATGAAACTGTCTATATTTCCTACATGTATCCTTCCATAGCCGCATTTTTACCCACTAAACGACATATCTCTATGATTTAACAGTGTCGATAGTACACGTCTATACCCTGGAAAATCAATTCCCACAATTTTTGTAGAGGAAAGTGCTATGATACCACTTGTAACATACCATTTGTATTATAATAAGAAGAAATAGAAATATTGCATCAAATACCAGCGGAACAAAAAAAAATAATGAGAATAACAACACCAGTAATAATACCTTTACTTGATGAAAGAAATGTTCACTTGCATATTCAAGGAGGCAACCTTCAGTAGAGAAGATCTCTATTACAATCATTCTTAAGATAAGACTTCCCCATGCCTTCTACTTCTATTTATACTAATTCCATATTCTAAAAATCATTATAGAGGAATATCTTTCTAGAAGAGGAAGCTTCTATCAAGTCTTCTTACAATTGACTTGTTTGCATTATATTGTAGGCCTTATTTACTAATCTCATCATTTATTACATAGAAAGCATATTATTCTACCTACGTGAGAGATTAGGGAGGTTACGTCCCTAAAACGCCCACCTCGTCTGAGGATCACTAGGGGTAGTTACACCGTGGTAGAATTCTTCATGAAATATCCTATATAATTATTCCCATCACATGAAATGGAGTTGAAGACATATATTGACATCATTGCCTTTATAAATAGGTCTCACTAGTTTTATTTATAACCTAGGTATTTGAATAACTGGGATGTACTCTTCTTGAGAGGTTTCAACTTCAATGGGTCCCTATTACAACTATTTTGTGTGCTCAATCGATCATTTCCCCATAAGGGATTTCTTAGGAATTTTGGAGGAATACCTCCTGGGAGGTATTGTATATAGAAGAAAGAATAAATTAAATATCACTACATAGACTTTCCAATTGTATAGAATTTGGTAATGGAGACTTAAACTAATTCAAAGAAATAAAATTTACAATGATTTGATTTGAAAAGAGATGTGTCATTTTATTTTCATTGGGAAACAAATCTTACAATTTTCAATTTCCTAAATATGTTATGACTGAAAGATCATTTATGTGAAAACTGGAAAAGAACAAATTCTAGAACATACCTAAAGGTCAGGCTGAAAACAATGTTATACAAGAAATGCAAGTAGAACTAGTGCCTGTAAATTTTGTTATCAATCCTTGATCATCACATGAAATATATAAAGAAACTATCTAAGAAAACTCTATTGGCATAAATGTGTTCTTATATCAATAAATGTAATTCATAGCAGTAAACTCAACTCACAGTGTGAAATTACTCAAGAAAAAATCACTCACGCACCGATAATCTCGATGTTAGAATATTGAACAATTATATTGAGCTAGACACAATCAAGCACCATCATGACAACATAAATATTGAACCTAATTGGATTTTTAGGTTCTACAATAGTGATCAACAAGTGTTTGAATTTTCTACTGGAAATATGTTTCCACTTTTATTTATTGGTAAAGTTTCAAGACTAAAAATGCATTCTAATAACCTATTTGGTGTATCGACGACCATTTCCAACGATGAGTTTCATGAAAATTTCAAAGGATGAGTGATAAAACGTGGTAATCAGCGTGGTGGGAGATTTTGGAAAATGAAATTTTGAAATCATGGTGATGAACTATATCTGCCACATTTTAAACTTTGATCACTATGAAATAAAACTTTACATTCAAGCCAAAGTTGGACACTAATTTCGATAAGTTCTTATTCAAAAAACTTCAAACCCATCCACATTTGTGTTACTCTCTACTTGATAGTGACCATGCTCATGATAATGCCTACATTGGAACAAAACCTACTTATATTCCAAATGTTGAGACCATTCATAATATTGATAGTCTAATGTAATGGATTCTAACAATGCATGAGGACATTATGTGTAGACATATCCACACATAAGAATCATATCAAGTATCCATCATTTCTTCTAATGCATTCACTAGTAGTATAGTCCCAATCCTTTATAACAAGACTAATATAAAATTAAGACCACAAGAAATACAAGCAAATCAAAGTACACATTAATGACTATTACCAATCATGGGTTTTTAGTATATCTATTAGTTTATTTAGTCATTAATTGTTGTCTTGTTTACTATTAAATATGGTCATATCTTAAAAAATTGGAGTTACACTATTAAGTAGTAAATTTACACATAGTTATTATACCCATGTTTTAGTAGTTTATAGTGATATATATTATTTGATATTCATTATTAATTTATATAAAAGTCAATAATTTATTAAATAAACCATTTTTATTATTTATTATTAATCATTGATCAAATATCAATCAAACAAATTTATAAGCTAAAATGCATTGAAAGTATTATTCTCCAACTAGATAATATAAAATAGCTCAGGGCTAATCTCCATAAAATCAACATCATAAATTAAGAAATATTGGATGTCTCTCGCTCAATAAGAAGAACTACATATTTTCTAATACTTCACAGGCCACTAAGTGAAACTTTCCAACTTTTGTTTTAAACATTTACACCCATCTTGCTTATATTCATATGGAAGATAACTATACTGTTAAATTGTCTTGTAGAATAGCGAAGCTTCAATACTTCTAATAAAGTGTTATGAAGGTGACTATCATACTTATATTTCAAATAAAGTGTTATGAAGGTGAGTATAATACTTATATTTCAAATAAAGTGTTATGAATTTATTATCTCTAGGAATTACACACTATTAATTATAGGAATTATACACTATGAATAAAGTATTGAATTACACACTATTAATTATAGGAATACTTCTAATAAAGTGTTATTTGACACTATTTCTAGGAATTATACTAAGACTAGGAACCACCTACAATTACATGCAACCAAAA
>JASDQU010947822.1:26206-41149 GCA_032191745.1 Picea mariana
CAATATCTTCTTTCTCTTCTGCAATCTGCTTCTATTGGAAATAAAGGTCTTGGGCCAAGGATGCAATGGTTGTAGTGTCCTTTTGTTCACCTTTTGAACATATTGTGAAGAGGCTGAATTTTGTAGTATGAGAGATTACCTTGCAGCATTGTTTTGGTGGGACAGTAGTCAAAACTACCTCTAGTATCCTATAGATATGACCCCCCAGAGTAACAATGACACTATGGGGTCAAGAATCATAAATAGAATGGTGCTTCCACATATATGGTTAGCCAAAAATAAAATCACAGAAATCCAACAAGGCATCACATAATACCTCATCCTTGAAGGGATGGATTTCATATGACAATCGACATTGCTAGATGACACAGAGATCTCATCCCTCACGAAGCCACCTGATGTTGTATGGTTGCAGGCATGGTGTTGTCAAAAATCCCAACTATTTGAGGACCTCTGCTGAGATGAGGTTCTTCTAACTTCTTCTATCAATAATAAAATGAAGTGAGGTCCCCTTCAACCACATCTGTGAATGAAAAATGTGTTCTCCCTCTTCAAGATCTATTGGTTCTTCTAGTTGAATTGTTGGAGTCATGAAATTAGTTGTGGGGTCTATGTTGATGATCTGTCTTCCCCCATTATTTTCTGAATAATATTTTGAATTAGGGTTCGAATCATTTTCTTTGATCTCATCCACCAATGATTTTTTGAGCAAAATTCATTAATGTTGTGTCATGGGAGTTTGTGGAAATCAGACCACTTTATGGTGTCCTTCTTAGTCTTTACATAACCCTTCTTTTCATGTGGCTTGGACTGGTTTTCTGGAGGTTGGTTTTTAGGGTTGTCTTTACCATACTTTGGTTTTTGTAGATTTGCAGACCTGCAATACTATTTTTTCGAGTGCCTAAATTTCTACTCGATTTTGACATCATATCGATAGGCAGCTCCCAGTGACGATATCTCCAGAAAATCCATCTTGGTTTGGATGTACCTATATAGATGCCCACGATATTTCAGAACCAGATGCCACTCAGAGTCTTTTATACCCATCTTGGTGCGCATGTTATGGAAATTATTTATGAAATCTGGCACTCTTTATCCCCTCTCTTGTATTGGTGTGGTCCATATCATGTATTGGTCATCATAGTTACCAATAGGGTAATATTGTTCTTGAATGCATCCACAAAAAAATCCCAAGTGGGCTCAACCCCATATATTCCATACTCCTCTGTGGAAATTTTCTCCCAATAAGTTTCCCACCAATGTTTGACATGGGGGAGAGCCTTAAGGAGTGTGAAGGTGATATTTTCCATGTTGGAAAATTTTTGAATAGAGAAATAACCTTCTAGCAAAGTTAACCATTTTTCTAGGGCATCCACATCTATATGACCTTCAAATATAGAAACATCAAAATTAACTTGTACCTTGAAAGGAGAGTTGCCTCCAAAGTGACTGCTTGATGAATATGTTCCTACTATTATCGACAGGTGTTGAAGGATGTGGGAAAAAATATTCATCATTTTGTCCCTCTGTCGCATGAGAGCTTGCTCCAACAACAAATTAATAAAATATGTTTCTTCGTCTCTTTTATTGTATTCTTCCATAGAGGGTTTCTTGGGTGTGCGAGATATATTTTCCTCAAGAGAGACAAGTTGGAGACCCAACTTTCTATACTTGGACCTTGTCAAGAACATGCACTGAAAAATGATTAAGAACAACCTATTTTGATACCACTGATCCGTATGATTTTTGGCATGAAATGAGAGAAAAGATATAATAAAGAAATGTACAAATATATATCATATATATAACCATAAACACAAAGATATTGTAATACACAATTTCTATTAATGAGATAAATTTACAAAATTGTAGAAATACAGAGTGAAAGACTTGTTAGAATGGTGGCAACTTATCTCTGAGAAGAGATGTGATGGATAAGCTTATTCACAAGAAGATGATTACAATGAGGCTCTAAAGGAATTTTTACAATAAAAATGAATGAAAAAACCCTATAAATCCAAAAAACTAACCCTAGGAGATGAAGCGCCAAAATTCATGTGGGCCCCGTTGGTGTAAGTTAGTACATCAACTTCATGGGGTCGTAACTTTTGCATACGATATCCGTTTAGGGTGCACGATATATTGTTGGAAAGGTATTGATGAGGAGATTCATTTAGGGGGCTCAATAAGAGCCTTTTATTTTCATTGAGGTGGTCAGTCATGAAATTTTTTTGTTTAGGATCTCAAATTAGCCCCCAAAGTTTAGGACCCGGAAAAATGATAAAAGCAGTAATTTGCAAAAAAATAGTTTTGAGCCAATTGGAATAGGTGTGTGACCACCGAGATCCGCCTGGATCAATTTGATTCTAAGAAATATCTCCATTGTGTATCCATTCATGGCTATGATCGACTTTTTTGCATGGATCCATTGTGTATCTCCTCGTGGCCATGATTGTTTCTTTTATATATCACATGGATCCACTATGTATAGTTTTCATGGACATGGACATTAGTTATAATTTTATCACTCATGGATATGAAATGTAGTTGATTTGGCGGCCATGCTTATATTATCCTCAAGCATGGGTATGCCTGACTTGAGAAGAGAGTATCTTACTTGTTTCTATTGTCGGTACAGCTCTGGGATTGGTCTTCAACTACTCCTACCCAATGACCCCTCCACTATCTTGTGATTTTATGTAATGTATGTTGTCCATCATTTTCTCTTCTGACCTCACACATTAAGGGAAACCTATTATAGAATCATTTTTCACCAAATATGTTCATGATGACTCATTTTTCTAAGTTACATCCATTTCCTTTCTTGTAAGACCAAAATCCCCTTTTTCCTCCTTAAAAACATCTTAAAAAACCCAATTTTTAAGATGTACTTGAGAATCTCTAATAAAACCTATGTACATATGCTAGTTGTTAGTTAGAAACCCATGTACATGTTATTTTGGCTCAAAAAAATAATAATTCCCAACATTTTAGGTGAAGTTAACCGATTACTCAGTTTCCTAACTTCCTGTATCCTATACATAACAAATCCAACCATCAAAATGGAGTATAAAAAATATCCTTGGGTTGGAGGAAAAACGGAACTGAGAAATGCATACGTATGCTAGCATTTTCCTTATTGTCCTGCAAGTCCCTTGTTTCCCTAGCATCTAAGATTGTCCAGTTCTATTTGTTGATTCATGATTTTAATGAGATTTTCTATATTTCGTTTTGAATCTATTATGAAATTTGAAATGATCATGTTTAGTTAGTTAACAAATAACTACCTATTTTCAAGTTGCTTGTCTCTTTGTTTGCAGGTTCTTTTAGAAGATAATTGTGCAAGGGTTATGGAGTGAAAGTTCATGAGTGGGATCGACTTCAAACATTGGATTCTGGGTATGTTCTCTTTGACATATTTTTAAAAGTTAGTTATTGAAAAGTAGTTACTTTTAATTAACTACTTGATTTTAGTATAAGAATAGTCTTTTAGGGTATCCATCTATTTATCCCTGACCCATAGCCATATGAATTAGTTTTCCATAACATAAATATCTCAGGGAACCAACTAAGGAGGCTCAATCCTACCCTTAGCCATATTACCCGATTACCTACATACTAGAGAGTATCTTCCTGAGTGTTGTTCTTGGTATCACTATAGTAGTCGAGTGGTCAATTAGATGATCTAAAGCTGGTTTCAGGAGACCTAGGGTACTTCTGATATACCTAAAGTACTAATGGTACGTGGGAGTGATGGTCATGTACAATTTTTTTCTGATGCGGTACTACTCAAAGATGTACCAACAAGGATTAAAGAGGTTTCCAACAACGTGAAAATTTTGTTTAGAGTGTCCCCATGAAACCATCTATATTTCCTACATGTAGCCTTCCGTAGCTGCATTTTTACCCGCTAAACGACATATCTCTATGATTTAACGGTGTCGATAGTACACGTCCATACCCTGGAAAATCAATTCCCACAATTTTTGCAAAGGAAAGTGCTATGATACCACTTGTAACATACCATTTGTATTATAATAAGAAGAAATAGAAATATTGCATCAAATACCAGTGGAACAAAAAAAATAATGAGAATAACAACACCAGTAATAATACCTTTACTGGATGAAAGAAATGTTCACTTGCATCTTCAAGGATGCAACCTTCAGTAGAGAATATCTCTATTACAATCATTCTTAAGATAAGGCTTCCCCATGCCTTCTACTTCTATTTATACTAATTCCATCTTCTAAATATCATTATAGAGGAATATCTTTCTAGAAGAGGAAGCTTCTATCAAGTCTTCTTACAATTGACTTGTTTGCATTATAATGTAGGCCTTATTTACTAATCTCATCATTTATTACATAGAAAGCATATTATTCTACCTACGTGAGAGATTAGGGAGGTTAGGTCCCTAAAACACCCACCTCGTCTGAGGATCACTAGGGGTAGTTACATCGTGGTAGAATTCTTCATGAAATATCCTATATAATTATTCCCATCACATGAAATGGAGTTGAAGACGTATATTGACATCATTGCCTTTATAAATAGGTCTCACTAGTTTTATCTCTAACCTAGGTATTTGAATAACTGGGATGTACTCTTCTTGAGAGGTTTCAACTTCAATGGGTCCCTATTACAACTATTTTGTGTGCTCAATCGATCATTTCCCCATAAGGGATTTCTTAGGAATTTTGGAGGAATACCTCCTGGGAGGTATTGTATMTAGAAGAAAGAATAAATTAAATATCACTACATAGACTTTCCARTTGTATAGAATTTGGTAATGGAGACTTAAACTAATTCAAAGAAATAAAATTTACAATGATTTGATTTGAAAAGAGATGTGTCATTTTATTTTCATTGGGAAACAAATCTTACAATTTTCAATTTCCTAAATATGTTATGACTGAAAGATCATTTATGTGAAAACTGGAAAAGAACAAATTCTAGAACATACCTAAAGGTCAGGCTGAAAACAATGTTATACAAGAAATGCAAGTAGAACTAGTGCCTGTAAATTTTGTTATCAATCCTTGATCATCACATGAAATATATAAAGAAACYATCTAAGAAAACTCTATTGKCATAAATGTGTTCTTATATCAATAAATGTAATTCAACTAGCAGTAAACTCAACTCACAGTGTGAAATTACTCAAGAAAAAWTCACTCACRSACCRATAATCTCGATGTTAGAATATTGAACAATTATATTGAGCTAGACACAATCAAGCACCATCATGACAACATAAATATTGAACCTAATTGGATTTTTAGGTTCTACAATAGTGATCAACACGTGTTTGAATTTTCTAATGGAAATATGTTTCCACTTTTATTTATTGGTAAAGTTTCAAGACTAAACAATGCATTCTAATAAACTATTTGGTGCATCAACGACCATTTCCAACAATGAGTTTCATGCAAATTTCAAAGGATGAGTGATAAAACATGGTAATCAGCGTGGTGGGAGATTTTGGAAAATGAAATTTTGAAATCATGGGGATGAACTATATCTGCCACATTTTAAACTTTGATCACTATGAAATAAAACTTTACATTCAAGCCAAAGTTGGACACTAATGTCAATAAGTTCTTATTCAAAAAACTTCAAACCCATCAACATTTGTGTTACTCTCTACTTGATAGTGACCATGCTCATGATAGTGCCTACGTTGGAACAAAACCTACTTATATTCCAAATGTTGAGACCATTCATAATATTAATAGTCTAATGTAATGGATTCTAACCATGCATGAGGACATTATGTGTATACATATCCACACATAGGAATCATATCACGTATCCCTCATTTCTTCTAATGCATTCACTAGTAGTATAGTCCCAATCCTTTATAACAAGACTAATATAAAATTAAGACCACAAGAAATACAAGCAAATCAAAGTACACATTAATGACTATTACCAATCATGGGTTTTTAGTATATCTATTRGTTTATTTAGTCATTAATTGTTGTCTTGTTTACTATTAAATRTGGTCATATCTTAAAAAATTGGAGTTACACTATTAAGTAGTAAATTTACACATAGTTATTATACCCATGTTTTAGTAGTTTATAGTGATGTATATTATTTGATATTCATTATTAATTTATATAAAAGTTAATAATTTATTAAATAAACTATTTTTATTATTTATTATTAATCATTGATCAAATATCAATCAAACAAATCTATAAAATTATATACTTAACTTTCATTAGCTAAAATGCATTGAAAGTATTATTCTCCAACTAGATAATATAAAATAGCTCATGGCTAATCTCCATAAAATCAACATCATAAATTAAGAAATATTGGATGTCTCTCCCTCAATAAGAAGAACTACATATTTTCTAATACTTCACAGGCCACTAAGTGAAACTTTCCAACTTTTGTTTTAAACATTTACACCCATCTTGCTTATATTCATATGGAAGATAACTATACTGTTAAATTGCCTTGTAGAATAGCGAAGCTTCGATACTTCTAATAAAGTGTTATGAAGGTGACTATCATATTTATATTTCAAATAAAGTGTTATGAAGGTGAGTATCATACTTATATTTCAAATAAAGTGTTAAGAATTTATTATCTCTAGGAATTACACACTATTAATTATAGGAATTATACACTATGAATAAAGTATTGAATTACACACTATTAATTATAGGAATACTTCTAATAAAGTGTTATTTGACACTATTTCTAGGAATTATACTAAGACTAGGAACCACCTACAATTACATGCAACCAAAATCAAATCATGTGYAAGAAAAACCCCTTTACTTGTGTATTTTTCACATGTCTAACATACCTGGAACGATAATCCAGTAAGTAAAGGACAACCTAAATAGCTATTAGGTATGATCTTGTCATCATCATTTAACAAGATTTCAAAATCATCATCATAATTGCTCACTAATATGTTCCATCTACAATTCTTCACAAGACTCTATTTTATATTATTTTTCCTTTGCAATGTCGATCTAAGTGAATGATGACAATCCTTTGGTTCAAAGAAAGGGTGAAAGAAAGTTAATAAAACATTTACATAAATATCATCTCCAGACTCCAATGTATTTATGGGACTACCAAAAGTTTTTGAATACTCAATACCTTAAGGAGTGGAATAATCTTTGAAACAAAAATCATGTGTTCAATAATACTAATTTGATTTCTGAAAAGAAAATGACTCTATAATAATACTAATTTGATTTCTGAAAAGAAAATGACTCTATCGATGTTTTACAACTTGTCGAATAATAATAATAAATAAAATTAAACGTGGACGGTTAAAAATGACCTACATCTTATATCATTTGGACAAATGAATTTATCTACCTTGATATAAGGTGATTGTTGTTGCTTAAAAACGCTCATTTCCCAAAACATGACCTTTCTCCCATGGACCCCACCTTGAGTTTAATTTTGCAAATTAGCCAAATGACATATAGAACCAAATTCAAAGTTACAAGGTATGAAAATTTAGTTGGAAAAAAGATGGGCTTAGGAATTTTTAAATTGTTTAAAACATAATTTAAAACGGAAAAAATGGCCAAATTGTATTGTATCATCATTGCATCAGGAGGCGTTTATGATGGGGATGTGTAATTCCTTATGTCCTCAACATGGAGTTGACACATGACATTTAAAAATATATATTATTAACAAAAAATATTTCAATATCGACTTAAGGTAAAAGACTTAAATATTAACTCTATAGATAGATAGATAGATATAAATGTTTTCTACATCGTAGTAAGAGCGATATGTGTTCTTAACATGGAGTTGGCATATGGCATTTCTTAAAAAAATGTATTTCATTTTTTACCATAAATAAAATATTTCAATCTCCACCTTAATTAAAATATTCATTGTCAACTTTATCTATAGAAATCCAAGTAATCTCTTACTTTTCGCTGGGTCCAATAGACCAATTTTGGTGTTGGTGGATGTTAACCATAATCATCATCATCATATATAGAAAATAAATAAATAAATCATATGGTTAAAACATATCAATAGTTTTCTACTAAGTATGAGAGAGATTTGTAATTCCTTCCATGCTCAACATGGAGTTGACACGTTGAATATAAATAGATAGATAGATAGATAGATAGAACAAGTAGATCCATATTAACTATAGATCTATTTGGATATGAATCAAGTCTCTTGAGGTGACAAATTTGTTTAGATTAAAAAAATTTGAAGAAAGGTTTCCACCACGAGGCATTTGATCCCTCTCTACATGTGATAGTCTCATTTTCCACCACATATTCTTCTGATGACTCATTGACCTAAGATACACACATTTCCCTACTTACAGGACCTTTTCCCCCTTTCCTCCTCAAAAAATATATTAATAGCCCTATTTTTATTGATGTTCATGACTCTCCTTAAACCAACTTGTGTACATACGTTGCTTGCTAGTTAGCAACCTGCATAAAGGATAATTTGGCTAAAAATATATATATAAATCCTGACATTTTTTATAGAGTTGACGATTTCCTCAGGTTCTTGACCTCCTGTAGCCCATCCATAACTACTGCAATTGTCAAAAAACAGTATAATTAGAGCCTTGGGGTAGAGGAAAGACGGAACATAGAAATGCATCCTTATGTTGTTGATTTCAATTTAGTCCTACAAGCCCCCTTTTTCCCATTGCATCTAGTATTGTCCCGTCTATCTGAAAACCCTTGTTTTCAAAATTTGTGTTCTCCCTATCTTGTCAGGAAGAGACCCTTATCCTTCCTTGGACCTATTTGAGAACATAGTTTTTGGAGGTATTTATGATCATCTTTGGCCTTGGGTGGAGGAAATTAGAGTTCAGTCTGAGGACTGTGTCACAGTAGTTACAGGTTGTAACCAAATTTTACGTTGTTCATAATAAAAATTCTCTCATTCTTGTCCATTTCATATGTTGATTCATTCTTATGATATATGTTATGTCTTTTGATTTGAATCTTATGAAATCTATAATATTCATGTTTAAGTTTATTATTAAATAACTACTTTCTTGTAATTACATGTCTCTTTTTTTGCAGGAGATAGAAAATGATTATCGTGGAAGAGTGTTGGAGCGAAATTTTTTGTGTGGGATCAACATCAAATGTCAAAATTGGGTTTGTCTTATTCTCTTTTCCTCTAAAGTTAGTTATTGCAAGGTAGTTACTTTCAATTAACTGATTTATTTGAGTCTAATAGTGGTATTTTAGGGTATCACTTTGTTATGGCCCCAACCCATAGCCAAAGGATGTTATTCTTCGTAATAGAACTGGCAACTCCACTAGGGACTTTCTCCTTTTTTGGGTCATTAAGGGTTCTTGTTTATTTTGTTTCTTTTTTAGGCTTTTTTGTGTTCAAAACCTTCATTTATCCTTCTCCAAATTTATTTGATCATTCCTAAGTCTTCCAAACCCTCCTTTATCATTTTTGAAGAATTGTTACAGGGTGTATGCGCTTTTATATGGGTACAGTTGCATACATACGCTACTTTTCTTAAGGACAGTTGTGTACATGTCCTGGGAGTGTTTTCTTCTCTCTTGCTCAGATTATTGGAAGTTTGCGGTGGTTCCATAGGGTCTTTCTGGGTCATGTGTGTCTTAGAATTTTCTTCATGGTTTCAGAATTTGTTTTTTTTGTTGATATTACTCTTCCAACCCTAGGTATGATTTGAAACCAAGTTCAAAATTCCCTTAACCTAGCACCCAATAGTTAATTCCAAGAAAAATACATTTATTGAATTAAATCATAGCTAGGTTACTCAAAGAAATATGCAGTAGAAGCATAAACAATAAAACCAAATCAATCACATAAGAATACCAAAAATTTTGGGTAAACCCTAGAAAAAAATGTGAGGTAAAACCAGTCCAATGATGATTTAATTAAGGTCAAATTAGGCTCTCGTAAAATGGATAATGGCCCACTGAGAGAATTACACACTACAAACAAACCTGTAGAATCATGTTCTTTTGTACAACCTTGTACTAGCATGTTTCCCAAGGCATACATGACTTTCCCTTATTTGACCTGTGGACATCCACGACTTTCCTTTCTCTAACACACTCATATTTGTGACTGTCTCCACTCAGACATGTGGATGTGTACAAAATTCCTGTATGGAAAAATCCATATGACTCTGCTCTTGCCTGTGGATACTGTCCTCTGAAACCCATCTGTGGTTGCTTCTCCTCTCTCTCCTCCTTGACCTGTATGACCTATATATCAAAGTCCTTATCCACCTATCAATATCTTGAATCACAATCCTTTGTGATCCAATCTTCTCATAAATACTTGGATGAACTCTCTTCAGCCAACCCGTGAGATATCCTCACTCTAGTATAAGAAAAATTCCTTCTTTTCTCCTGCACTCCTTACTAGCAAAATTTCTTTGTTATCTTTGATCTTGGTATCTCACCAAAGATATGGATCTTGGCATATCACCAAATATATGGATCTTGGAATCTCACCAAAGATTTGGATCATGGAATCTCACCAAATATTTTCAACCTTGGAATCTCACCTAAGGTCCCTTGCTCTTGGAATCTCACTAAGAGTCTCACGATATTGGCATCTCACCAAAGATCCTCACCTTTCTCTCTCACCGATGTCCCTTGCTCTTGGCATCTCACCAAGATTCTCTCGACATCAACCTCTCGTCAAGAGTCCTGCCTGTGTCGACTCCCTCAACACAAGTGTCTTCCTTCTACTCCTATCCTTACTTTTATAGTCATGAGTTACAATCTGTTTCTAATCTTCAAAGTGATCTATGGTTGAGATTACTTTTGATGCCCACTTAAGATTTAGATTGCAAGTTGCATTCTAAGCATGTCCTTAAATAACTCAGTTCACTAATAAATACAAGTTTTCTTTAATTAATTCCTTCTAACTAAAGTAAAATCAAGACTAGAATATTTTCGACAACTTCCACATGAAAAAAAACATCCTATGTGGAAGTACCTATATGATGCTACCAAGAACATCAACTCTCCCTCTTAGTGAGGAAGGTACTTATCCCACCTAGATTTTTCTTTATCTTCACTACCAGATTTACTATCATGTATACTCTCTAATACACTTGGTTGACTACTCCCTATGACGCAAAATCTATCCCTTCCATGATGGTATGTGTAACATCCCCGGCTCCCCAAAGGTCGGGCAATGCTACCAACACTTATGACTTTATCCCTTTAAAAATGCGATGCCAAAATGTAACATCCTCGGCTCCCCAAAGGCCAGGCAGTGCTACCAACACTTATGACTTTATACTTTAAAGATATGATACCCAAATGTAACATCATCCAGGTTGTCAACCCACGTCATGAGTAATGCTACTGTGGAATAACACTTATATAACATGCATTTAAATAAATTTAATACATTAACACAGAGTAAGCACATAATTAATGCTAGCATACATAATCCATGGAATTAACAATAATTCATATGCACAACGACATACATGATAACATATAAGCATCACAGGCATGAAAAACATAATATTAAGCACAAACTGATACTTATCCTTGAAACTAGATGTAATTCACCAACTACGTGCACACCTTCCACGAACCTCCTAGCCTTAGACTATGATGTTCATCACTCTCAGTAGTAGGTCACCCTCTAGCTGGGACTAAGCTCCACCGAGCGTGGAATCCTAGGCTAGGCAAGGTCAACGGGAAGACACCCAGTTACAAAGGAAGGATTTTCTCCCAGGAGTCTCTTATGCCCACTGCTCACAGACTCTCATTCCCCACATGCTTATCCCACCTCAGGAGTATACACATTCACTGTCACCAAGACAGTCCTTCGGCTACTAACCTCCCTTGTTTTGGGCTTTAGCAACAGACCAGAACGGAAGTCTCGGAGTTTTGTAGTAGCTACAGGACCCCTTCTAGGAGTTCTTACTTCCTCAGCACACTCTCTCACCTGGAGAGAGTCGCTCACAGGTCTATTGACCTGTTCTTTTCAACTGCACCCACCTCCCTCACCTGGAGAGAGTGTTACACACCGATCAGACAACATGTTTCCTTCAAATCGGGTTCCAACGTAGTCAGACAACTATGAGGCTCAACACGAACATACACTAGCTAGCAAGCCATCTGCAGTAAATCACTACATGGCCACAATAGTCCATGGGAAACATAGATGCAAGCTTTCCCAAACTAGTGATAGAAAAACGCTACAGCATAACAAGGCTCAAAAAATACAGGAAGCTTCAGTTTTCTCAACTAGCAACACATGACGACTTCTTGGTTCTGGTTTCGGGACTGCGTAAGGGTGCAAAAATATCTTATGCACAGGCTTGAACTGTCCAGGTAAGGGATCTGAAAAAAAACACCAGACAGAGGTCAATCATGGACACCCACGAATTTAGATGGAGGATGTTGAATTGGAAGGTCGACCCCCAGATTCAGGTGATGGTTGGAGGAATGAAGAAATACCAACATGACTTATTCCTCTGATTTTAACTGCATGCACCCAGGTCAACAATTGTCTCCCTGGGGCTGCATGCTTCCTATTTTGCACATGTTCCCCCTTCCAGGAACTTAGGATAAAATATATACATTTTCACAGTACTTTGAAATAATAATAAATTATTATTCCCAAGGGCTTAAGCCCCCAAGATTAGCCCATCTTTCCAACCTTTCAGCCCCCTCTCCCTTACCTAGTCTTTGTGGAAGCTTAGTCCCCCATCACTCATTCATCATGGTTGGTCCACACGCAGAGATGTTTATCTTTTAGTAATAATGTGCATAATTACATGTACAAAATCAGGTTCCCAGCCTTTAATACTTAGGCTCTCCGACCTAATAAACACATAAGCCTATCAACTTATCAATACTCGGCTCACCAGCCTACAAAACATGATTTACAATACATGATTACAACATGGCTTGTCCTTTGGGATATTACAATCCCCTCCTCTTATTTTTTCACTGTCCTCAGTGCAAATTTCACACAACATCCACAAAATTTTCAAAATCTTCAAAAAGATGTGGGTATTCTACCCACATAGAATCCTCATGCTCCCATGTCACATCCTCGGGACCATACCAGATCTACTAGACCTTTACAATCCCTATAGCTTGATTCTGGAGCTGTTTTATTTTCCTGTCCAATATGCACACATGATGCACTTGTAGGACACCTTCTTGCTCCACCTGAATCACATTCCAATCGATAAGATGATTAGCATCAAGTATATATTTCTTAAGCAATGAAACATGAAAAACACTATGTACAGTCATGGATACAGGTAATGCAAGCATATATGCAACTGGCCCAATCCTTCCTAGGATTTCAAATGGCCCACAAAACTTGGCTGCCAATTTGGCATAGTTTCCCAACCTCAGGGAACTTCTGTTAGCTTTCACTTTCAAGAAAACATGGTCACCCACTTTAAACTCCCCGTGGGTTCTTTTTTTATCAGCATAACTTTTATGCCTGTCTTAGGTAGCTTTCAAATTCTACTTAATTTTTAACATTTTCTCCTCCATTTCCTTGAGCAAGTCTGGCCCAACTACTCATCTATCAGCTATATTATCCCATCTTACTGGATTATTTCACTTTCTACCATAAAGCACTTCAAATGGGCTCATCTTCAACGATGCTTGATACCCATTGTTGTAGGAAAATTCTACCAAGTGCAGGTAGTCTTCCCATTTTGATGGTTTTTCCATCACATACATTCTCAGTATGTCTTCTATCACTCGATTCACCCACTCTATCTTCCCATCTAACTTAGGATAGTAGGTTGTACTGAAATTAAGATTCATTTTGAATCCCTATAATAACCCCTTCCATAAATTTGAGGTAAATTTCGGGTCTCTATCAGACACAATTGTCTTGGTAATTCTGTGCAATCATGCCACTTCCTTCATAAAAATATCAGCAACATTATTTTCCTTATGAGTAGTCTTTACTAGAATAAATTGGGCAGCTTTCGTAAGCTTTCCCACCACCACCATGATTGAGTCATGTTGATTTCCTGTAATGGGAAATCCCATGATGAAATCTATTGTCACCACTTCCCACTTCCACTCAGGAATGGGTAAAGGATGCAACAACCCTGCTGGGTGCATGTGCTCAGTTTTAACATTCTAGAACTCCATACATATGGTGATGTATTCAACAATCTCTTTCTCCATACCTAGCCATAAATAATGGCTCTTGACTGCTGCCTCAATTTTCTGATATCCAGGGTTCCCTGCATAAGGGACATTATGCATTTCATGCAAAATTATACATTTCAAGTCCTGGACATTTGATCCGGATTTATGTAGGAACACAATGAAATACAGAAATACACATAAATGCAGAGATGCAGCGGAAATAAGACTTCATTTCATTAATAACAAATGACTGAAATATGCTTACAGACAGAATGGAAATAAACTAGCTAGGGCATTGGTAGCTTATCTCTGAGAAGAGATGTCCCAGCTACTGGCCTCTTAACTATGTTACAATGAGGCTCGAAGGCCTATTATTATTGAGAAACAATCAAAAACCCTAAACATCCAAAGACCTAACCCTAGGAGATGAAACGCCAAGACTATGGGCCCTGTTTGGGTAAGTTGGTACATCAACTTCACGGGGACATAAATTTGGCATACGATCTCCGTTTAACACGTTCCATACCTTGTTAGAAAGCTCTATCCGAGGACTACAAATTTTGGATGAGGAACATGATCTATGATCCATGTTCCTCCCCATTTTTCCAAAAAACGTCGTTTAAGGCCTCAAAATGGCTCCGAAAGTTCAGGACCTGAAAAAACTGCTAAAAATAGTAAACTGTGCGGAAACTGAAAAACTGAAAGAAGCAATGGTGGGGGTCCAAGTGGAATAGGTGGGTGGCCACCAATATCCACTTGGATCGTTCCTACCCCCTTAGGAATAAATGGTCCCCATTGCGTTGAGTTCCTCCATGAG
>JASDQU010947823.1:0-18870 GCA_032191745.1 Picea mariana
TGATTGTATTATTTTGATACAAATCTTGTATTATATTGAGTTTATTCATGTAATTCAAGTTTGTAAAGATATAATTGTTCAATTGAATTTTTTCTTATTGTCGATTAATCTATTATATATTCACTAAGGATCATGATTTGAAAGTTGTTCTTTCTGCATTTTAAATAAGATTTAAATTGTCTGTCAAAGTGATTTTTATCCTTACATTGTAACAATTTTAGAATTATACAAACTTTTGCTATAGATTTCTCTTAACAGACAGGTTGTTGGAGCAGTGTTATGCAGGAAGGCACAACCAAAAGTTCTCTTTAAATACTAACCAGTTATAGGTTAATGATTTTCTTTTTGTTTTGATCTATATTTTGTGAATGTAAATTAACATTTAAGCTTAAATACTTTGTTTATTTAAGTTAAACCATTATTATTTACATTCATTTATTTTCCTCTTTTAGTTTCAATATTAAAATTAGATTAATAGTATGTTCTAAGATCTATTTAATCTTTCATGAGATTTGTTTCTCTTGTACGACCTTAGTTTATAAGGTTTCTAGTAAATCTTGTACCCGTGTAAAACTTGTAAATTTTGTGAATTTATGTAATTAAGTGCAAGGTTATCTAATCTAATAGATCATTGTAAATACTCAAAATCTGATAATTAGTAGTTAGGATCTTAAACAAATTTTCATTTATTTATTAGATCTCTTTATCGGCTAACAGAGCCGTTAAACCCGTCAGGGGTAGTTATTCCAAACGGCTTGGGTTATTTAGACAACCTTAGACCAGACTATTCCCTTCCAGTTGACGGTGTGTCATAAATGCCCGTCAACAAAAGGTTAGCAATATGATGAGAAGAAGTATGGGGTTCATTCTTAGGAATGCAAAAGACTATCGAGACTCCCATCCCTAGGGGGTGAAATCAGCATGAGTGTCAAGTTTCCTGGGGGAACTATGAATGGGAAAAATCATGTGGGGGAGAGTGCTACCGGGTGACAGTACCCAAATGCAGTAGAGGTAAAGGTACTGCAGAGCCGGATGTGGGAACCCTATAGGTAAATATCATAGGATTTGACTGGGATATGCAATTGATTTACAAAGGTAATAATTACATGCCAGGGTCGAACATATACCTGAAGGGGTTGCGACGCTTTGATGAACAAGTACCTGCAGACATGAAAATCAAATACCCAACATGAACAATATATAATGACAAAGAACAAATAACAACTATTTGATAAAACTGAAAGCGAGCATGCGTACCTGAACATAACATGAGAAAAATGCTCCCCCGGGTCCCAGTACAGATGATGACCCGAGGAGTGTAAGTGCGTAGATGGCGGGACCAGAATCCCATAGCTGAGAATGGATAGGAAAACAGAGGCTCTGGGCTCCTGTAACATGGTGTGGAAGTTGGGAAAA
The DNA here is from genome assembly GCA_032191745.1 of Picea mariana. Lineage (NCBI taxonomy): Eukaryota > Viridiplantae > Streptophyta > Pinopsida > Pinales > Pinaceae > Picea > Picea mariana. Next base: position 1,417 of record JASDQU010947823.1, read on the forward strand.
AGGGGCTATATATGGCTGGTGGGCCCACAATGCCACCTCATTTGTACCTATCACTGTAATAGAATTGACGAGGTTGTTCTAAGGAGATTTGGAGATTGTAGAAGTGTGAAGCAACTGATCCAGGAGTGGCGAGAGATAGGTTAGTGGTCATATCCTCCTGCATTGTGTGAATGTCTTAATTTGTAGGTATGGATTGTACAGAGGGCCATATAATCCCTTTTTTGGGTATGGGCCCACCAGTGCACGAGAAAAGGAGGCGCGGGTATAATCTCTTTTCCTTCGCACAATGTGCGGCTATGTCTGACACAACTGTGCAAGGGATGGGAAGACAGTCGCGCATGAGATGCATAATTGTTTTTCTAATAGTTTCACATTAGTGTGTAGCTGTGCAAAGAACAGGCACGCACATGTGCTCACCTGTTTGGGTGAAAGCCGTGCACTTGAGGCAAGGCTAAGGGTTTGAAATTTTTTGAAGTTTTGATGTTTTTTATGGATATGGAGGATAATCAAGTGTTTATGTGTGGATACAGGTGATCAACATATTCTGGATATCACGATGTCAGTGCACTAGAGAGAGCGCAATTGGGACAATCTACAAGAGGTGATGAGAGCACAACCAAGGGTTCAGAGATACTTGGCAGCATGTGGGTTGCTCAAGTTCTTCGATTTCCCTCTGATAAAGTCGCAGGAGTTCCTGCTTCAGTATCTTATTTGGATGTAGAGCATTGATCTGTAGTTCTTCATTGTTCGAGGTCAACAACTGAAATTCTCGGCCATCGCGGATGTAAATTTCTTGACAGGGATCCCATTATGTGGGATGGCCCTTCCTATTGACCCCCAGCTGTCGGGGGACAAGCGAGTGGGTGACTTGGCAGCTCGCCACTGCACGGGGTTGAACCCGATGTCGGGTACGATCATCTAGATTGAGTCGATCGATGATATTCTAACAGAGTGCATCTTCGCTATGGTGGTGAGGACATACAGGTCCTTGGGGACTCAACAGATCATTGGAGGTCAGCTAAGGATAGTGGAGCGGGTCTTGGATGGGGACCATTTTGCATGGGGTGTGCTTATGGACACCAAGATGATGGGATAGGTGAACCGGTGTCGGCGAGTGGACTCCGATGATTTTGCATTCAAGTCTACTATGGTGGCCTGGTTTCTCAAGAGGGTGCCTTTGTTGCGCTCGAGGATTCTGATCAAGTCCACGGGGCCATGAGAGTTGCGTCTAATGCGGTGGGCCCATGTGTTGGCCCAACATGGAGGGGGAGAGGGTGGCCACTACTTCACGACCATGGTGGCACACATGTGGTGACAGATGCCACAAGTGATACTAAGGTATCCATACATGGGTATGGACTACCGCCACGATCCAGACATGACGTTGCCTCCTGGGGAGGGTTGGGATCAACGAGGTACATGTTTTTTAATTATGTGTTTATGATTTCAATAGATAGCATTGTTTACATATGTATATATGAATGTTGACACTATCTCTGGTGTTTTTTTGCAGATGTGGAGCCCCGAGGCTGAGAGGCGGAGATGGTCGGGAGCCAACTCGACGGGATCCAGTGCAACGGGTGCCTACGGAGATGAGGGCAAGACAAAGGTGGTGACGAGATGACGTTGGTGCTGGACTAGCTAGAGATTGGCAGGCAGTGGCCGGAGTGATGTTGGAGGACATGCGTCAATGCTTCGAGTGGGTTTTATAGGGCGTACTGGAGGGCATGTGGGCCCATATCTAGGATGAGGAGGTCCTAGACAGTGTGTGGGTATTCCAGCAGAGTAGAAAACCCTGGTCTATCGAGCGACAGTAGCGGGGGAAACGATGACTGGTCGACTGCCTCCTGGACCTGGAGTGCCTCTAGCTAGTGGGGCGCCTCCAGCTGACATAGGACCTAGGGGGGGAGCTCTAGGGGCACCGTGAGTGTCCATTTTTGTATGTATGGGATGGGGAGCCCATTTTGTATAGGGTAGTTGATACCCATTTTTGTACCTATAATGTTGGGGGGACTCATGAGCCTATGGGCAATTTGTACATGTATTTTTGTAAATATTGAGGACCGTCATGATTATATATATATATATATATATATATATATATATATATATATTGGATCATTCATGCCTCCATGTGTTATGTTTGGATGTTTATGATGTCTTTTCTATGTGTTGTGACAAATGTATGATGCTTATGTATACGATGATGTTTTAATGTGATAAATGCTAATCTAATACTAGGTTATCCATGTGATCTTCTACTTGATTATGTTGTCTTGGAATATGTGTAAATGTGATTGAATCAAAGTTATGAGATAATAGTCTAACTTGTAGGTATTTGCGAAAGAGTCAAGGATTGTGAACATGATATACATTATTGAGTTGCAGGACGACAAACTGAGAATCTAAGAGAATGCTAAGGTGATGAATGTGGCAGTGATTGCCCTCCGCGAGGAGACCAATGATGGCGTCATATTCGGCTTGGTTGTTGGTGTCCGACCCCAAACATATGCCACTGGAGTGGAGTAGGACATGTGAGAGAGTATAGATGTCTGAAGTGGCCAAAGCGAGATTCTAGGTCCAGCGTTTGGCACCGTCAACATAATCATTGTGGTAGGTTGTTGGATGATGCATCTGTCAATAACACGGATGATAGATCAGATATGAGGATTGGTGGCGAAAAAGAAGACTAAAAACTCTACAAATGTGTACAAAGAAAACAACCTAAGGTAGGATGGCTACTCTCAGGCGTAAAAATTCTTTAAGTACAACTCGTTGATGGGTTCTTTGAAAGGATAACCTTTTAGAGAGACCAAGATGTAGGCACCTTTAGTGAGGAAATGTTGGATGATGTAGGGTCCATGCCATAATGACTCGAATTTTCCATGGCCTAGAGTATCGTGGGCAATATCATAGTCTAACATGAGATCACCTTCGTTTAATGAGTAAAGGTTGATATGGCGGTCGAAGGTGGCTTTGGGCCATTTTTTAGCTACCTCATTGTGTTGTAATGAATATCGATGATCTTCATCAAGCGACTCTAAGGTCAGCAAGCACTACAATATTGGATCAGTGTCAGGTAATAGCTTGATGGCAGTGCATAACGTGGGGATTTCTCACTCTATAGAGAGTGTGGCTTCGATCCCATGGACGAGGTGGAACAGTGTAAAATTAGTGGTAGTTTTGACTGCCCTGTGATAAGCCCATAACGCGGAAAACAACATATGATGCCAGTTGGTCTTATTTTTGTTGACGATACGTTGTAGCATGGTTTTGAGGACTTTGTTGACAACCTCGACCTATCCGTTGGACTGAGGGTAGTATGGGGAGGCGAACTCATGGGAGAATCCTAATTTTGAGGAGAGCTCTGCAAAGATATCATTCTCAAAATGTTTACCATGCTCGGACACTAGTTGTAGTGGGACTCTGAACCGGGTAATGACATGGTTGAAGAAAAAATGCATTGTTGTGTCAGTAGTGTTGTTGAAAGTGGGCATGGCTTCGACCCATTTGGTAAAGTAATCAATGACCACGACAATGTAATTGTTTCCATTACTGGATGGAGGATGACAAGTCATGAAGTCTATGCCCCATTTACAAAATGGGTCAGATGTGATGACTAGATGTAGAAGAGATGGTGGAGCTCATTCTTTATTTGCATAAAGTTGACATTTGTTGCAGCACTTGACAGCGTGGATGCAGTCATGAAACAATGTGATCCAGAAGTACCAAGATCGAATGATATTTGGGCAGTAGACATACCTGAGAGGTGGCCACTACAAGAGTCGTTGTGGCAATCATTCAAGACTCTTTTGGCTTCATCAATGGTAAGACATCGCCAAAGAATGGTATCAACCTCACATCGATAGAGAATGTCTCCGATGAGGAGATATTGGGGGGCTTGATGACGAATGCGTCGATGATCATATCGAGAGAGATGAGACCCAAACTGCAATGTATAAAGGTAGATAAGGAGTTCATCGTACCACGGGTCATCAGAAGGGATGAGGAAGAGGTGTTCGTCGGGAAAATCCTCATTGATGGGGGAAACTTTGGCGTCTGAGGGAAAAGTCGTAATGAGTTCGATGAGGACAAGAGATTTCTTTCTTTTGGGAGTAGAGAACTCTAGATCTTATTCCTGGAGGATAATGATCCATCAGGAAAATTTTCCATTAATTTGTCGGCGGCTAAGCAAGTACTGCATGGGGTTGGAATCTGCTATGACCTTGGTAGTTCGAAGCATAATATAATGTCATAGTTTTTGGACTACGAGGACAAATGCTAAGGAGAGTTTCTCATCATGATTGTACTTCAAGGGCGGAGTTGAAATGTTTTTACTATTGTAGTAAATGACATGTTCACGCCCATCATTCCCTAATTGGATGAGGACTCCTGCTACTGAGACCATTGAGGATGACAAGTAGAGGATGTAATCGTGATCATAGTCTGGGGGACTAATCAAAGGGGAATTGGATAGGTTAGTTTTTAGAACATCAAAATTTGTTTTAGCATGTTTGTCCCATCGAAATGGGACATCATGTTCACAGTAGGTGGAAGAAACCATGCGCGTGAGTGGCATAGTCTGGGACAAAGCGGTGTAAAAAGTTGGATTTGCCTTGTAGGCTTTGCAGTTGGCGTAAATTCCTAGGCGGTGGAATTTATGTGATAGCTTGGACCTTTAGGGGGTCAACCGTGATGTCGTGTTGGGAAATAATGAACCCAAGAAGGCATTCGGATGTGACGCAAAAGACACACTTGAGGGGGTTCAAGTGGATATTGTACTAGCGACATCATTGGAAAACGATGCGTAAGTCGTCAAAATGTTGAGTTCACTTTTTGGATCGAGCAATGAGGTCATCCAAATAAGCGAGGATAATGTGAGAAAGATCATGGAAAACATAGGTCATGGCCCGTTGAAATGTAGCAACTATGTTCTTGAGTCCAAAAGGCATGACACGATAAGCGAAGGTACCCTAAGGGGTAGTAAAAGCGGTTTTGTATTGATCTGTTGGATGGATTTGAATTTGATTGTAGCCAAAGAACCCATCCATAAAGGGCAGTGCCTCGTGGCCAACACAATCATCGATGATCTGGTCGATGAAAGGGGTTGGGAAGTTGTCTTTGGGACAAGCATGGTTGAGATCACGAAAGTCTATGCAGATGCGAATAGTGTCATGTGTTTTGTTCACAAGGACGGGGTTGGAGACCCACAAAGTGTATGCAATGGGGTAAATGAATCCGACAATGCGTAACTTGTCAATTTCGACTTTGATAGCCACAACTTTGGATGGATGAATGGGGCATTGCTTTTGACGGACAGGGGAAACATCTGGCCAAGTGTCAATGCAATGTTTGACTATAGAAGGATTGAGGCTAGGCATCTCTGTATATGACTAGGAGAAAATATCCTGGTATTCCTGAAAGAGTGCTTTGTAAGCAATGAGTTCTTCAGGGGAGCATGCGGCGTCAATGGTGATTTCTTCTACGATTCACGGTTTAATGGAAATGTCAATATTGACAATGGGGGAGATGTTGGCCATGTTTCTCTCTTCAAAAGCATTGGGGGAAAGGATAGGGTTATTGAACTAGTCAATATGCCCTGGAGAAATAAAATCCTTGGTTTCGATTATGTATATGGAAGCGTGGATAGGAGGGTGAAAGTCCTCCTGTGAAAGAAAAAGTGCTCAATGATTGAGTGCATTCCATGGGAAATCGGGGGTGGTTAATTCCTCCAAGATATATTCGTCGCAGTGGAAAATGTGAGAAGACAGGGGATCCTGTGCGATGGAAGGAGAAACCATCGACGGGTGAGTGTTGTTGTCCTCCAGTGATGCGGACGTAGAAGGGATATTGTGCACATGGTGTGAAGGTTCACTTGACATGAACTGAATGTCACGATATTGTGGAGGTTTCCCCATTCACGTGGAAATTAAGGAAGAAACGTAACAAATTTTAGTGATGTGAGCAACAGTACGGAGAGCCTGAGGGGGCCCAGGCAGGGATGTTTGGCGTATTGCGACTAATTTTTGGTGAAATTGAGGTAGAGTCAGTTAATGATGGGTGTAATGGCCATATTCCAAGCATATGGCACAAGAGAAATTGGTTTGTAACCCTTTCTTGCGTGCGGTTGAGGACTCTGTAGTAGCAACTGAAGTACTAGGTGGAGTGGTGAGCAATGGGGTTGCTCAAGGGAGTTGTATGAGATTGCGCAACTCAAGAAGAGTAGGACATCTGTTATTGGGGTGTCCTTCTCTTTCACATAGTGCATAGGGAGGTTGAGCTTGGGGTGGAGCAACAAACTCATTCTTCCTTTGTCTTCCCCCAGTGGTGGTGTTGTCCCCAACTAGGGGTGTCGGTGGAGTGGCATGAGCATGTACTGGGGTTTGCATCGGTATTCCCTCCACCTGAGGAGGGAGAGGAGTGGAAGGCACCATGGAAGGTGGATGAAGATACCATACAGGGATGGAAAGCACCATAGCAGGTGGATGAAGATACCATACAGGGATGGCAAGCACCATGTTGGGAAGTGTGAGAGTGGAAACTACCTATAATGCGTGGACTCCAAGTGGTGGGTAGAAGAAGGGGATTTGGGTAATGTATTGAGGGAATGTCTCCCAAACCGACATTTTTCCCTAGAGGGGGGGGGAAGGAATCCTAGACAAGTGGTTTGGTGGTAGCTTTAAAGAATTATTGAGGTAGTAGTTCTTCAACTGGTGGAACTTCGATGTGGGGAGTGGCCTTCGTGATAGGAGCAGTTTCTTCGATATTGGTTCCGTTAGAAGAAACTACACACACTTGTGCTGAAACATAAGGATGTAGGAGGGGTGGTGCTCCATGATAAGTCCCTAACAAGTGGGGGCCCTTGAATATTCTCGGACCCATGTTGATGACAGAAAATGCATCTAAGCTAGTTCGAACAAGGGGGAGGATATTATCAATGCTGGCGGATTGATTAGGCTCATAATGTGTAATTTGGTCGATGGTGATGATTTTCCCATTATGGGGGAACATCATCATATGAAACACATAAAAGGCTACAAACTTCATAACATACATGTATCTACACTTGAACAAGATATTGTAATCAAGGGGGGCATCGATAACCTCAATGTCGATCAAGATGGTTTTTCCCCCGAGTTTGATGGGGACATTTTGGAAGAGCCCTTCGGGGGAAGATGGTCGATCGCCATAAGCTCTAAGGGTGATGGTAGATGGTACTAGCTCAAGTGAGCTGAGTTTTTTCCATACGATTTTGGACATGGTGCATGTGGATGCATCTTCACTGATGATACATCGATGAACCGTGATGTTCTGGATCTTAACTAGTATCCGAAAAGCTACCAGGACAAGAAGGCATGGCTCCCTGTTATCGAGATCAAAGGTGATGAGTCGAGTATCAGCTGGGTTGACTGCCCCCAAGGTGGAAAGAAAGGATTTATGTTGGGAGGGACATGTTTGGAGGACCTCCAACACATACATGGTTGTAGGGGATTGAGCTGAATCATCGACTAGACTGTAATTATGGGTTGCCCTAGCATGAGGGTTGTGTACATTCCGCCATAAAGGTACGCGAGGTATACGAGGATTGGGGTCAGTGTTAGGCTGTGAAATAATTAAGGGTGGTTCGGGTATTTTGGGAGTTGTTCCCGATGTGGAGGGGGAAGATTCAGGAGGGACTGCATATTGACAACCGCGAGTTTGCAAAAGAACCTCTTCCTCACTAGTAAGGAGGATATTACGATCAACCAAATTTCCGGGTTGAGTGGGGCTCGGGTTTTGATATTGCCCTATTTGGGGTGGAGCAGGGTGTTCCTCTTTTTGGGTATTCATAGCACCCTAATTTGGAATAATATTTTTCAACACAGCCGAAGGTGGTGGTTGCAAATACTGTTGTGGGGCCTGCTGGGGGGTAGGCGATGTTGGAGGGTATTGAGGATTCATGGATGCTTTCATCTGTTTGAAATCGACAATTTGAGGGCAATGGTGAGTATAGTGCCCATACTCATCACATAGAGTGAAAGGTAAGTTAGTCCTAAGTTTGTTGTTCCTCCCTTGGTGTGGTTGATTATTATTGTTTCCTAGTTGGGGGTTTTGGTTGCCTTGATTCTGGTTGCCCCCAGCGGGTGGATTTTGTTGGGGTTTATTGACTCTTGGTCCTGGGTTGTTATTGTTTTGGTTTTTTCCTTTCTTTTTGGAATTATTTGACAGATGAGTTGGATTTTCCATATTCAATTGTTCAAAAGTCTGAATCTATTGAATGGGAGAGGGTTGAACAAAATTAACCCCGACATGTTGTGGGGGACCAAGGAATGGAAAATATGGATTATTTTGAGGAGACGATCGATATGGTGTGTAGAAAGTTGAGGTACTTCCACTACTGTGAGGATTGTATGAAGGGGTTGATGGTGAACTTGTACTGGGTTGAGAGAACGGATGCATCATAGGTACTAGTGGGGGTGCCCCCAACGATTGAGAGGGCTCAATAGGATATGATTGTTGGTGAGGGGGAGGAGGGTAATAGGACGTCCCTCCATATGGTTGCGGATATGGATTTTCCCCATAATTAGGTGATGGGTGGATGTAAGGGTTGTGGTTTACCATAGAACCAACCAACCCATCCACAGCGTGAGAAACCCTAGGTTTGTTCTGGCCAAGTGGTAGGGGTCTAGGTGCATCAGGAAATACTATGTACAAGTAACCCGATTGAGCATATATGAGGTCAAATTGTTGGTCCTTGCTGATGGCCTCTTCCTCTGATTGAGGAAAAGTGGACGCTACATCTTTGGAAATCACAGAGACGAGCGATTTAAGAAACCAATCAAGACGTTGTTCTTTGTTGGTTTCAGCTTTACACAAACTACGTCACCGACGCCATTCATGGATGTGGTCGGCGATATGGATATCAGTGGTTTGTTTGAACTTAGAAAGAATTTCTAACCCACTGTCATTACGAACTAGTAGTTGGAAAAAGGACAAAAAGGCCTTGGCCAATGATTCAAAGGTCGCATGAGACCCCGATTTTTCGTCCACATACCATTTGGTTGATGCATTAGTGAGAGTTCTCTGGAATAAACTTAACAGGATGGAATCATCCATGATGTTGTTTGAAGAGCACCATAAGTGGAAGGTCATAACATGGTTGGAAGGATCATCTCTCGATTTTCCTTCAAACTTTGGGATGTCAGAAGGTAACTTGGTAGGCATATTGGGCCAAGTAGCATCATGCAAAATGGGATCATTCATGAGTTTGGTTAAATCAGGAATGTTGAGAGATGTCAAGTATAGAATAGGGAGATTTGGTGGAGGATTAACTCTAGCCATCACGTGTGTAGATAATGGACTTGTCCCTTGAGGGGGATTTAGTGGGTGTGTACTTCTTCCTTGAGAAGAAGTTTGACTCCCGCCTCCTTGTGAAGGAGAACTAATAGATGGATGGCCTTGGGTGTTTGATCCAAGCAAAGTGGAACCAAGTAAATCTGATCCAAAAATAATAGCACTCACGGGGGTGTGAGATGGTTGAGCTGGTGAGTTGGCAAGACTAGGAACCCGTCCTAGAATAGGAGGAAGATTTTGCAAGCGTCTAGAACGACGAGGATTATGTGGGTCCCCTATGATTCTGACTAGCAAAGTGAATGTGTGCAAATGGTGACAAGAGAAATAAATGAACAAGTTCTTTTATAATTTGACGATCACAACATACTATAACTCATAATGGCATGTAATCAAATGAACATCATACATACATCATTGTAAAGTAAACAAGCATGTGGATAGGTGGAGTTTGTCCACGTGGGGGAACAACAAATAAAAGCTTGTGTCCTAAAAGACGTAACATCCTTCCTCTCAAATAACACTGGACCTTCCAAGAGAACTCAACAATGGGGTCTGAAGCTATTGGAAGAGGAACTAGTGAAGGTTGAAATAGTCAGTTATAATGAGGGGTAGAGGGTGCATATCCCGAAAGCGCTGGCGATATTTCCCATTAGCCACACAAAATCCGACCAAGGTGCAATTGCAGCCCACAATCGCCACCTGTGTATGTATCCTAAGTTTGGCCACTAAGTACCTCGATCAAAGTGCGACATTTAGATTTTCGGCCTCAGAAATGGGTCACGGGCTGGATTCCCTTCCAAGAGTTGGGTGACTCAAGGAGGGATGCGCAAAACAACCGGACGTCGGCCTTCGACCCTTCACGGGTATCTCCCTACCTTATGGTGGAGGAACACTTAAATTGAAGGATTTTAAAAGTTCCCTATTTCTCAACTTCTAATGTTTGAAAATGTGAGAACCTGATAATGGGGGGTTATTTGGATGCCTACCCCCGAAATCCTACTTAGACTAAAAAATTCTTTTAGCACCCCTTGTGGAGGAAAATTTAGTGCGTTGCTTAGAAAATTTTAGATGTGGTGGACTGAGAGATTGGAGGTGTGAACCAATCTCGTTTGAATTAAATGGGTGTGGAAAATTTCCAAGAGAAGTAGTAGGATCTTTCGGAATTTCCTTTGGATAAATCCTACTTCGACCTCCACTATTCTAGTAGAAATTATGTGTGTAAGGAGTGGCTTTTGTGTGCAAGAAAGTGATAAAGTGTGCCAAAATTTTAATAAGTTAGATGTGAGATTGCAACATGTGGACTTCTTGTGGTCCTTACAAATCTTCTTACCTAGCTTACTAAGTGTCTTTGGTATAACCTCAAGAAATATTTAAAGCCATAAAGAACTAGTAATGTGGACATGTGGGTCCTTTAAAAATATTTTAAACTCCCTAAATGTTGTTTACACTAAGAAAGCTTTGAAACTATCCTAGATTGCAAGCATGTGGGCATGTATGGGCCCATTACTTTGATCTTTAAACTTCCCTAGATTGTGATGTAAACTAAGAAAGCAATTTAGAAACTATCCTAAGTTTGCAACATGTGGGCATGTATGGGCCCTTACAAAACTTTAAGATGATTTCAAAACTAAAGAGGAACCCTAGGGGGGCTTTGTCATCTTCTAAAGATTTTGTTTAAGGGATATGAAACTTCCTCTTAACCTCCTTTCTGATTCCCAAGATCACACTAGGGTGTGAGGGAAGAGCATACTCAAGGGTCAAAATTGTTTTCCAGTCCCAATTTAAGTGATTTGTGAATGAAAGTAATAACTTCAACTTAAAATTTTACAAGCCAAATGAGTCATCCATATGGAAACAAAAGCAAAAAGAGAAGAATACTGATTATTTTTTAACCCCTAAGTGCCTATGTTAGCTAACATTTCATATGGTAAAGGAGTCTAAGTGTAGTGTAGTAGCCTTACAAAGTGCTGGGAAATAAAAAATTGAAGCCTAGGGGCCCTCAAATCATGTAAAAAACCCTTACAATTTTGAAAATCTGGACTTATGCGCGGGTTACAATTCTGTCAAGTGCAAAGAGGGCGCACAATGTATAGTGTAAAGAGTCTTGTTTCGTGCAGAGTGTGCGTCTGTGGAAAAAAATCCCGCGCACTTCCTGTCACGCGTCGGGGGAGAAATTTCCAAGTGAAATACTACTTTCTCAGCTCAAAATTTTGACTTTGGCAGGTTGGGCTAGGCCGATTTTGGTACCTGCAAGACAAAACAATCAAAATGAAGTGCTCAAAAGGCTCAAATAGGGAGGAATTTGATACTGATCCCCAATATGGTCGCCAATCCGTTGTGTTGGTTTTGTCACTTGAGTGAGCAAAACAACAACATTTGCATCTCTAGATGAGTTTGCTAGACAAGACAAAAGTTTTGTGAGTCGGTAAACAAGCCAAACACATATGTAAACAAAGAAATAAACTAAAACAACTAAGAAATAAAAGTTAGAAAGCATGAGAAACTTAGAACCATGAAAATCAAAGTTTAGGGACTTATGAGTCCCCTCTTCCTCCTTGGGAGGGCTCTTGAGTTCCCTAATTGAAAGCACTTCACTCTCTACAATGGAAGACATGACAAATGGTGAAGAAAAACAATGCCTAGTCTAAAATAACACTTATTTTAATTTGATTATACTATAAAATTTTATAGATATGATTAATATGTTAATATAAGATTTTGAAAATTTAATTAATTATTACTATTACTTTTATTTTCAAAATATGAAAATTACAATTTTTTTTTTAAATAGTTTTTCTTATCATCCTATTTTATCAAATTCATAAATAAAAAATGTTTACCATAAGCAATTATTTTATAAACATAAACAATTACTTTATAAATAGTGATTTCGGACACTTGTTTTTATAAAAAGAATGAATAATAATACAATAAACAATCTGACTAATTTTGTCAAGATATTTAGCATATGATTCATTATCAATACTAAACTATATAGAGCGCCATCATGAATATAAACCATATAAAAAAATGTAAAAATACAACAACATGCAATATTTATGATTTATGAAACAAAGCAAAAAGAAATTAAAACCTTCCAACTTATCACAACTTCCACGACAATCTCCTCCACAAATGTGTTCCCTAATTTCAAATTCGAGTAGGAGACACACCGATGAGATGTTAGCTTTGAGACCTTGGCTAAACTCACTGTGTCACTCCATTTACAGCACACCCCATTGTTTACAGCTAGTAGTAGACCCCTATACGCTAAGTGTCATGCACCAACAACCCTAGCTCTCACTTGTAAACTTTTTTTAATTGTTTATTTTCATTTATGGGCAATGACCCTCCTCTTCATCAACACTTCAATTTTCTTATCTCTCCTGAGGAAGAGGAATTTTCAAATTCTGCCCTTTTCTTATAAAAAGTATATTACACCTATCATTAATAAAAAAAAATCTATGAAGTATCTAATTTTTTTTATAAAAAAGTAAATTACACTTATCATTAATAAAAAAAATTCTATAAAATATTTAAATTTTTATAATAAGATAATTATTAATTTTATATTTTTATAATAAAATAATTATTAATAAGAAGCTGGCAAATATGAGAGCGCTAACTAAGAAGCTGGCAAATATGAAATGCAGGCTTGTACTGGGATAAACACAATTTAAACTATTTGGCTTTTCGGTAAATTAGATCCTGGAAAAAATGGAACTCACCATAAATTTGAGTGCCCCGGCTTGGACATCACTGCATTGATGGCATTTTCCAGGGATAATATCCTTCGAAAATAAATAACCTTGCATTTAATTGGCCTTTCTACTTCCCCTTTTCTAATTCAGAGCCACCAATGTTTAGCAGAGAAGAGGAGCTTCGTGGAGGGAGGAAGATGGCAGAGGTGGAAGAGGAGTACTCAGGCCCAAAAGGGTTATATGAATTGCCTGAGGATACTAGAGAAGAGATATTGGCGTTGCTGCCACTTGAATGCCTCTGCAGATCTCGCAGCGTTTGCAAGGACTGGAATGCCCTCTTCTCATCCACTAAATTCATAACTAGTAGATGGGCTGAGGCGCCTCCAAATAAAAAGCCATGGTTGTTTCTGTGCAAACTCAATTCCCAAATGGGTGATTGTTCAACCGATTCTTCCGCATATTGTTTCTGCACACGGACATGGAAGACCGGCATCTCGCTCTCCTTCCTTTCAGAGGGAAACGAAAAGGTGAAGTATAGAGCTTATTACTCTGGATCGGCCCAAGGCCTGTTCTTGCTGGATATCCCTGACGGTAGATATGCCGTCTGCAATCCTCTCACCCAAGCGTTTTTTAAACTCCCCCCCACGTCATCCATAGAGGTCCTTCTGACGAAAGGCATTGTGGCCTGGAATGTGTGAAATCAAGAGACCTACAAAGTGGTGGCTGTGGGATTGTCCCGTCGGAGTAATGTAATGATAGTGGAAATCTACGACTCCTCTGAAAAGTCATAGGGGATTGCTGGACACCTGCCCGAGAATTTGGACCATTTCGGTCCATTGCGGGGTATTGTCTTCTGCGATGGCTTCTTCTAATGTATAACAGTCAATCGCTCGGGCGGGATGGGTGTTTTGGGTTTCAGTATCCGAGAATTAGGTAATGGCTATACCATGTGGGCTAAGCTGCTCATCTGTGAGTCGCAGATTCTAGTCGCTGGGGGCGTAGGGCAAAAGAGGGGCTTCTCTTTGTACACTGTGAAGAAGATTATTGAGGTAATTTTGTGGGAGTTTCAGAAGGACTCAAACTCAAATTCTTCCTGTTGGAAGGAAATCGCAAGGATGCCTCCATCACTACGCGAAGTGTTTCAGAGGAATTCGTATTTTGATTCGTTTGAGTGCGTAGGAGTGGGAGATTGCATGTGCTTCACATCCGGGCGATGTATGGATGTAGCTGTTTACAATTTAAGCGAAGAGACATGGACTTGGCTTCCAACGCGCACAAGTATAGATAGAGGGTATGGGCATCCGCGTTGTTAAATTGTGAAGTAAAGAGAAATGCAGAGAGAAAAGAATAGAATAGTATATTGAAATGAAATGTATGAAGAAGTACTGAACACAGTTACAATGCAAGATGGTTGAGCTAAATAGGCTCAAGCAAGACAAAAATAGAAAGTACAACTGTCCAGTACAGCTGGCAGTGTACAGTGAGACTCTTGAGGTTACATTATATTTAACACTCCCTCTTAAACTCAACAGTTACAATCATCAGCACTGATTATGCCTAAGTGCTGTCTCTGAAAATCAAAAACTAACTTTCCTAGTGGCTTTGTAAAGATATCAGCAAGCTGATCTCGAGAACCACAAAATTGTAGTGCAATATCCCCATTATTGACTAGCTCACGTATGAAATGAAACTGAGTGTCAATGTGTTTACTTTTCTTGTGAAACACATGGTTCTTAGATAATGCAATCGTTGATGTATTGTCACAGAAAATAGCAGTTGGATCATTTTCTGTTTGTGACATGTTTGTCAATAATCTTCTCAGCCATACAGCTTGACATGAAGNTGAAATGAAACTGAGTGTCAATGTGTTTACTTTTCTTGTGAAACACATGGTTCTTAGATAATGCAATCGTTGATGTATTGTCACAGAAAATAGCAGTTGGATCATTTTCTGTTTGTGACATGTTTTTCAATAATCTTCTCAGCCATACAGCTTGACATGAAGCTGAGGTAGCAGCTACATACTCTGCCTCTGCAGAAGATATGGATACAATTGGCTGCTTCTTCGATGCCCATGAAATCAGGTTCGTGTCCGGCTGAAAAACATATCCTGATGTGCTTTTCCTGTCATCTAGGCTGCCTTCAAAGTCACTATCTGTGTAACCAGAGAGTTGATTACTATCAGATTTAGTGTACCATTAACCGAAATTTATTGTTCCTGCTACATATCTCAAAATTCGTTTTGCCATTTTTCAATGCGAATCTTTTGGTGATTCCATGAATCTGGAAACAAGGCTAGCTGCATACATGATGTCAAGCCTAGTTGCTGTAAGATACAACAAACTGCCTACTAAAATTTTGTATAAAGTAGAATCCACTGTGGGACCTTCATCATTCTTGCTCAACTTTGTGCCTAAAGGTATGGGGGTTTCTGCTGGATTGCATCCTTCCATGCGAAACCGTTTGATGATGTCTACTGCATACTTTTGTTGACAGACAAAAATGCCTTTGGCTGATTGATGAACCTCAATGCCTAAAAAATATTTCATTATGCCAAGATCTGTCATCTCAAACTCAGATTGCATGACATGTTTGAAATCTGTTAGCTCTAGATTTCTTGTGTAAATCATGTCATCAACATATAATCATACAATTAGTATTTTACCGTGATGATCTGTTTTGGTATAAAGTGTTGGTTCATTTTGACTTCTGTTGAAGCCACTTTTGATCAGGTAAGTGTCAATTCTGTTGTACCAAGCTCTTGGAGCTTGCTTTAAGCCATACAATGCTTTCTTCAACCGATACACTTTGGCTGGGTGCTCTTGGACTTCAAATCCAAGTGGTTGATCAACATAAACTTCTTCTTCTAAAAAACCATTTAGGAATGCTGACTTGACATCCATTTGGTAAACTTGCCATTTGTGTTGTGCTGCTATGGCCAATAGAGTTCTGACAGTGTCTAACCTTGCTACTGGAGCAAAAGTTTCACCATAATCAGTACCTAGTTGTTGTGAGAATCCTTTTTCAACAAATCTTGCCTTGTGCTTTTCAATCTGTCCTTTTTCATTGAGTTTAGTTTTGTAAACCCACTTGACACCAATGTTTTTTTTGTGAGTTGGCAGATCAACAAGATCCCATGTCTTGTTCTTCTCAATGGAGTCAGTTTCTTAGTTCATGGCTTGAACCCAATGTGGCTCCTTAGCTTCTTCCTTGAAGGATGTAGGTTGACATGACATTAAAACGAAAAGATTATGTTGCTCAAAGTCATCCAACTGTTGATGGATTTCTCTCAAACTTCGAGTTCTCTGATTCTGTGATTTAGAGAATGATTCTCTGCTGGAAGTTGGGTTATCCTGTGAGTTATCTAGTTGTCCTTGTACCTGTAGTCTTGGAAGAGAAGTTTGAGGTACTTGCTATTCTGAATTTTCTGTGTTTTCAGAACTTGGCAGCAATGGATTTTGACTGTCCACTTGCTGATTTTCTGAATCATTCCAGAATTGGTTTTCCAAAAATTGTACATCTCTGCTGAGAATTAATTTCTTGGTGATTGGATTGTAAAGCCTATAAGCTTTAGATGTTTCACTATAGCCAGTGAAAATACATTTCTCACTTCTGTCATCAAGCTTCTTCCTTAATTCGGAAGGTATGTGAGCATATGCTATGCATCCAAATGTCCTTAGATGAGCTACATTGAGCTTTGTTCCACTCCATGCTTCTTGGGGAACTTTCATCTGTAGACTGGTGGTTGGTGATCTGTTCAAAAGATAAACTGAGCATGCTACTGCTTCAGCCCAAAAAGTATTTGACAGACATTTCTCTTTGATAAGTGTTCTTTCCATATTCATGATGGTCTGATTTATTTTTCAGCCACTCCATTCTGCTGTGGAGTATACCTTGTTGTTGCTTGCATGATGATGCCTTGAGATTTGCAGAAATTTGCAAATTCTCTGGAGTTGTATTCTCCTCCTCCATCTGACCTGAGTACTTTGAGAAATTTGCCACTATGTTTTTCAGCCTCTGCTTTGAATTCTTTGAATTTTGTAAATGTTTCAGACTTGTGTCTGAGAAAATAGATCTATATTTTCCTGCTGAAATCATCAATAAACGTTAGAAAGTAAAAACTACCACCAATTGACTCTGTTTGCATTGGTCCACATAGGTAAGTGTGAACTAATTCAAGATGTTGTTTGGCTTGATTGGAAGACTATGGAAAACTAGTTCTCTTGTGTTTTTCAAGTATGCAAAACTCACATGGGGGAATTTGCTCTTTAAAGATAGGTAGACCTTTGACCATGGAGTTTTTCTGAAGAAGACTTAGACTCTGAAATGGTATATGTCCAAATCTTGTATGCCAAACCATTGTTTCATTCAGGGTTGATGCACTCTGTGCATATGGTTGACTCAGATTTGCAGTTCTGAG
>JASDQU010947824.1:15802-33067 GCA_032191745.1 Picea mariana
TGTTATTTTAGACTGTGTTTTACTTTCTGATTGGGATTCGTTCGGTTTAGTGTTGGGTGGATTCCTCCCGATGGGTTCCGGAACAGGAGATGTGGGTGTTGTCTCCATTGGGTTGAGTGGGTTTCTGTTTTATTTATGTTTTTCCCAATGGGTTGTGGGCTTTTCAGATGGATTTTTGCACAGGTTCCGTTCCACTTGTTTTTAAACAACCTGATCTATTTGAGGCGGGGATCTTGTGCCTTGTTTTGAATGCGTTTTGTTTCAAATTGAAATTGGTGTGATAGGTGATGTGTTTTCTTTTCCAAACGGGTTGCTTCAGTTCGAGGTTAGGGTACTGCACGTGCTTCCTCTCGGATTGCTCTGTGTGTTCCTTCTCAAATAAATGTATTCATGCTTGTCTTCCCAATTTGTGAGATTGTCTTCCTCTGTGGCTTTTGGGTCTGTTGGCAAATGGTATTTTAAGTGACCCAATCGTATTTGGGTTCTGGCGTAATGTCCATGCGAATTTATCAAACAACCTGCGAATGCATACCAGGTTGATGCCTCTTGCGTAAAGACCTGGAAATTTGTTAACTGGCATGCAATACCTTCCTGGAAAATTTCTTTTGTTTGTATGTGGTTGTAAATTAGTGCGTAAGTGTCAAATTCCTTGGGTTCGTGATTTGGTTGCACGACCTTCACGCCCAGCCTGAATGATTTTACTTTATGGCCTTCTAAACCTGCCTCCACGCACAACTTGACTGACACATTCATTCCTGGAGGTACTCCAAGTTGATGCCACGCGAAGCTTTACTGCGCTAGGAGTGAAGAAAAATGTGTTGCTGATCTAAGACGGTGTTTCCTGTTCCATTTGGCTGTCCGAGTTTTTATGCTATTCCTATTCCATTTGGCTGTCCTATAACTCATCTATTAAAGGGTGTTTCTTTTTTTACATTCTATTTATTGCACGACGAATTTACTACTTACCCCTTTTGACAGCGAATCTATGCACTGGAACCAAGACGGCTCTGTAGTCATTTACCGTTCCACTTTTCAATGAATGACAGATAATTTTTTAGATATTGTTCTCTAATTAATGACAGATAATCTTTAGTGTGTGTTCTCTATTTAAAAATCTTATTCTTTAACTCTGCATGAGCATGTTGTACGGATGTGAGGGTATTTTCTATGACACAATTAGGAAATCTTCTGAGTTGACACCCTAGTTCTGATAGATGTCTTTTGACAGTTGCCCTTTGATCAATGATTTTTGGCATGCACTCCCACGCTGTAAATTTGCTAATTATTGATTTTCATGCTATTGGCATTATGGCTGGGCCGCTAACTGCTATAAATCGTAATGTATGGTTACTGTAATATAGAGCTACTATCACATGCAAGGGTAACTTCTTATAACTGTTGAAATTAAGTAATAATAATAATTTCATACATTAGCTAAAATGCCATGACAGTGTTGAAAACAGTGTAATTTTTATCGTTATTTAATTCACATCATTAATTTCATTATACATGGTTATGGTTATCTTTGATGTTGTTACTGAACTTCTATTGTAATTGATAGAAATGTTAGTTGTGCTCCAGAATTAACTACTTCGCTGGCTTCATGGTTAGCATCGATTATTTTACTTACTACACCCTGTAATGAAAAGCCCTTGCTTAACTTACTATGCTATGAAACCCTTCTATGATCCTATGTATAATATGTACCCATTTTGAATTTAATTTATTATGATATTCATCGATCTTGAAATTATCATATGTCTCCCATTTGACATTAATTTATTATATGTCTCCCATGATGATGTTAATTTATTTGATAATAATTTATTATTTGTCTCCCATTTAAATTATCTTATGTCTCCCATTTGACATTAATTTATTATATGTCTCCCATGATGATGTTAATTTATTTGATAATAATTTATTATTTGCCTCCCATTTAAATTATCTTATGTCTCCCATTTGACATTAATTTATTATATGTATCCCATGATGATGTTAATTTATTTGATAATAAGTTATCATTTGTCTCCCATTTAAATTATCTTATGTCTCCCATTTTGACATTAATTTATTATATGTCTCCCATGATGATGTTAATTTATTTTGATAATAATTTACTATTTGTCTCCCATTTAAATTATCATATGTCTCCCATTTGACATTGATTTATTATGTGTCTCCCATGTTGATATTAATTTAATTTGATAATGATCTATTATATGTCTCCCATTTAATTTATCATATGTCTCCCTTTTGATATTAAGTTATTATGAGGTTAATTTATTACAATATTTACAATGTCTTGAATGGAAGCCAGTATTAGTTTAAATTACAATGCTAATCTATTATAAGAGTAAATACATGGTTATTATGGTCAGGTTTTTGGTAGTTCCATTGTTTTTAATAACAACAAAGGTAAAGTCATCATTATTTAATTGAAATGATTTGTGATATAGAAAGCGATGACATGGAGGTGTTATGGTGATGTTATGGTAATTTCATTATGCTTGATAACGTGTAAATGTAGGATCCTTAAATCCAAGGGCACTCAATCGTTGTGATTCAGCAACAGGGATTGAAATTAATTAATGTACATTATTTAATACTGGGTTGGTAACTCTTCGTTTAAAGAAAATCAAATGGAGTAATTGGTCTGTAATTATTGTCATGGAGTCTCAATAGTGGTTGGTCGATGTCTGAGTCCTTCTGACTTATGTCTTCCATAGAGGTCGTGGTTGTCCGTTGATTTGGTTGTACTTGGTATTCTTTCATTTCTTGGTCTGCTTGTGTTGGGCGGGATGTAGACACCTCCATGTAGCCTTAGTATATATGTCTGTGTGTGTGATTATTTTTGTGTAAGGAATCCAGTGCTGTATCAAGAGTCTCGAGCCCTTTAAAGGTAGGGTTCCACTCTTGCGACACACCTGAGGGGATTACTAGTTTCTGCCTGAGCAGTCGGCCAGGGGCCTATCTGACCTTCTCTCTCCCCAGAGCAGAGAACTAAGATTAAACGCCCTACTTTCCTGTGCAGAAATAGTAAATCTACCACTATGGATTCTTCCTTCGGTGTTCGTACTGTGCATAACCCAGTATGTCATTAAATGTTTGCAGTTACTTGTTGTGTGCCTTATGTCTTCTTATTGTGATCATTGTGGGTGTGTCTTGTTAGTCGTCGGGTGGTGTTGTAGAGTGCAGTGTGTTTGTTCCTTTTTACACGAGCGCACACACCTTAAACTAAAATAAAATAAAATTGGCACCTGTTATCATAGTTGTTGTCATAACGAGGGGGTTCGTTACATTTATACTTTCAAGTAGCATCACACTTTCCTTATTTTAGGGAGTTATCCATTTACTTTATTATTTAAATAATTTCTTTTGCAAACACCTGGCTTCTGGGGGATTCTATATAACTCATGAGGGTTCTTCAACTTCATATGGCCATAACTCTAACCGTGTGGAGTTATGTGATGTTCCACATACCACCAGAAATGGCATGAAAAGCATTATCCAGCTAGAATAGTTTCACTGACAAATTCATTGACCTTCATCTCGTTATTCCACAACTAAGCATGGGATCTATAACGATACTTGTAGGATAAATCAATCCACAAAGCGTCTTCTCATGAGGGATTTCACCATAAGGGGACCAATTTGAAGTTCATCCATTTGTACTTCCTATCAACCATGATAAGACAATAATGAGTCATATTTACATCAAACAAACTTGGGTCCATTACACAAACCTTTGTGCTACCGGGCTTTCTTCAAGGGTTGACATGAATGACAACCAACCTTAATCAATAGACTCCTATGGTTTCTTAGATATAAAGAAAAAAATTACTCTTACACAAAATAAGGGTATATCAACATAAATTTAACATTAAGGTTGTTTCTTCATGTTCTCACTAATGTAGATCTGAAGTTCCAACTGAAGCTCCTATCACTTGCTTCTTGTGCAGAAGCAACAAACACTACCAATATTCTTATTTCTCTAGTAATAGGAATAATCAATATGCCTTAGGTATATTGTGATCTATTAATCCTCAGATGATATCCAATTCATTCATGAATAGAACATTAATAAGATGAAGGTAAACTAACTATCTATTAAATATTATAGATAACTTACATCAATCCATACCTTGGTGATGATGCCATTATCCCTCGACTCCTTGATCCTTGCTTCTCCCTTCAAATTCTTAGTCAAGGTAGGATCTTTGACTTATGGCTATGATGACTAGGACAAGAAGCACTTCCCAAGACTTTCCTCTCTTATATATCTCTTTGGAAGAGGTTTGAGAGAGTTTCTAGATCTTCTAGAGACCATTAGAAACTTGAATGATGTGAGTTCATAGGCTCTTTCCATAGAGATACAACTCATCCCTCTCCTACCACCTCGTAACTCCTTAAATCTAGAAGTTTTATATATCCTCTCTAATTGAGCTACTGGTGACCAATGAGGATCCTCGCATGTTTTCTACCATGTGTCCTACGAGGATCTCTAAAAGGGATCAAACCTTAGTAAAAATGTGCATTTTGGCTTACATATTTTTATGGATTCATCTCTCGCATATAGGGTGGAAATTAAGGCTATAACACTTTGTTCCCAATGATTTTAACCTTTGGACCCCTAATACAACATCATCACCCCCAATTGATATGGCAATCATGGGGCTATACAAAAAATACTCCCCCATGTTGAGATTAATACTATGGAATTTACCTGAACAATTTATGGTACCTCTATATGGAATCATTACTTGAATTTTAACATCCTTCAACCCATTTGAGGTCCATTACATGTAGAAAAACTCATAAAATAAAATTCCTACTAACTAACTAAATTATTGTAGCTTCCAACCACAAATTTTAACTAGATTTAGTTGTCTAATACCATAAAATTGATGATTCTACAACATGATAAAACCATACATGAATAAAATAAATATCTTATTACAATGACATATAAATAATTCCTAATTACAAAATTAATGCACAACAAATAAACTCATAATGAAAACAGAGAGAAGATAAAACACTTATCTTTATAAAGAGTTGTGAAACCAACTTCTTGGGACATAAATTCAACCCTACCATATAAATTTTGTTCAAAATGTCAACAACAAGTCACCCTTGAGCTGGGGATATCAATCCACAAAATAGTGTGATCTCTCACTGTCCACTTACTGCTAAAAAATCCCACAACCCACTAATATTATCCTACATCTATCTTGATTTTCCACTAGCTCTCTTCCTCTCAACTTTCCCAACCCAATAAATGTACCCCTTCACTGATATTAGTCTTTAGGAATCCCATTCATTTATCAGGGTCTCTCTGGAACATGTAATTAAGAATATTTATGTTGGGAACTCAAGGGAACTCACCTCTAGGAAAACTACCAACAAAAATAGCAGTAAACACTTACTGTTACAATGAAACTCACACAAGAGTTCACTCTTCAGGCTTGAAAACCTATCTCTTTAGTATTCATATCCAAAACTCTCCATCTTTCTCTAAAATTACGCCTCCATGGATGCTCTAGCTCCAAGATCCCCTTCGTTCTCTATACTTGTTGCTCAAGCCCAAAAACATTGATTGTCTAATACTTCTTTGGTTACCCATACAAATTTCCTCTCTTTGGATTACTTGATTGACTTACAAACTTCCATGAGTTGATTGTATTCAACCCCCATGTTCCCAATAACTATGGTATGTGACTTCTCACACCCACCCTCTTACATGTATTCAATGATTGGCTTTGGGAACACTTAATTAGAAACTAGAGTTTAATACATAGTCATAATAAAATTAAGGAATGTGGGTGGAATTAATAGACATGGGTAATTCCCACTTCGACCCCTCTTAGACATTATCCTATGCCCTCCCCTCTCCTGTGGATTAAATCAACCCCCATCTCTTTCTATATGCCCTTAAAATCTGACATCACATTTTATTATTAAAACATATAAATACATTTTTCATATACATCACTTGGCCTCAACTGCACATTATATCTACATTAAGCATTAATTAAACTAGCTATTATAGTGGGGACATTACATTCCCCCTCCCCTACAATTTTTTTCCATCCCTAGTTAACATTATGTTGATATACATACATACATAAATTAACATCACAATACTTTAAGAAATAAAATTATATAAGTTAACAACTCTAGCAACAGTTTCAACCATAAACTCTTGTTCCTCTCAACTCGATGACCTAAGGAATGCGTTTTTCATTTATCAAGGTTAAACCAAGGAATGTACCATTCATTTATTAGGATTAACCTAAGGAATGTGCCATTATTTTATGAAGGCCCCTATCATAGTTGGATAGGACTTTGAGATGTGGTTCCATAACTCTCGATACTCAAAATGGACTCTTGCATTTTATTTTCTTCAAAATTGTCAAAACATTGTGGGTATTCATCTTGCATGTTTTCTTCATTCTCTGATGTAGCATCTTCAGGACCATATCAGGTCCATTAAAATTTTACCATCGATATGGATTTGTTCCTAATCACTTTGAATTTGTAGTCTAGGATGTGTATTGGTTCCACTCAAAAATCCCCTTTGTGCTCCACCTTGATCACATTCCAATCAATTATGTGGTTCTGGTTAGGCACTTATTTATTTAATAATGACACATGAGATACATTATTCCCTCTCATGGATGCAAGAAATGATAACATATATGCAATTGACCCTATATTTTCTAAGATTTCAAAAGGTCCACAATATCTTGCTACCAACTTCGAGCAACTTCCTAATCTTAGCGAACTTCTCTTCACTTTCACTTTTAAAAATACATGTTCACCCACCTTGAAATCTCTAAAAACTCTTCTCTTGTATACATAAATTTTCTTCCTATATTGTGCAAGATTTAAATTTACTTGATCTTTTCCATTTTCTCTTCCATTTCCTTCTACAAATCTATCCCGACAACTTCTTTGTCAGCTGGATTATCCCAACTTACTAGTGTGTTAGATTTTCTGTCATACAATGTTTCAAACATGCTCATTTTTAATGAGTTTTGATACCCATTATTGTATGCAAATTACACTAAGTGAATATAATCTTCCCACTTTGATGGTTGATCCATATTCCTATTTTTATTGTTCATCCATGACATAAATTTTGAGCATGTCCTCAATTATTTTATTACTCCTCTCTATTTCTCCATATAAATCTAGGTGATACAATGTTCTAAGGTTTATATTTTTCCCAAATCCTTTGAACAAACCTTTCGAAAAATTGGAAGTGAAATTTAGATCTATGTTTGAAACTATTTCCTTAGGCACTCCATGTAGCTTGAAAACTTATTTCATGTATATATTTGCAATATTCGTTTCCTTGTGTATGGTCTTCACAGGAATAAAATGTGTCACCATAGTTAATTTATCCACCACCACTATGATGGACCTTGATGGACTGAATTTTGAAAGGAATTCTAAGTGTGAAGAGATCTCTCAGCAGTTGAAAGACATTTTTAAAATTTCACCAATCTTGAAGATTCCATATTCGAATGAAGATTTTGTTGTGTGGACTAATGCATGCAAGACCCATGAATTATCTTATCTTTGTCACATTCTTTGGAAGTGACCATCCTCTACTGTTCTTTATCTTCTCAGGATCCACTGTGATGTAGCCAAAGCCTGAGATTCATTCACAAGATAAAATAAACCATGAAAACGTAGGAGAATGGAAAAATAACTCTCTTTATTCCTTCTCCATCCTAACTATTACAATCTAAGTTTGGCCCATTATAACTACTATCTGGGATTTCCGAAAACTTAGGAAAACAACTATTTTTTAGAAAAATAGGTAAATTTAGAAAA
Organism: Picea mariana; assembly: GCA_032191745.1. Taxonomy (NCBI): domain Eukaryota; kingdom Viridiplantae; phylum Streptophyta; class Pinopsida; order Pinales; family Pinaceae; genus Picea; species Picea mariana. The sequence goes on from JASDQU010947824.1 coordinate 23,648, forward strand.
TTGTCGAATGACTTTAAAATGGACCACTAACTAAGAGCTAACTAGCGTGAAATTGTTTTTCAGCTCTCTTTTCTAACTAATCTCATAAACTAAGAGATAACTGATAATTGAAAAATTTTAAATTCTCACAAAACACTAAAACCCTAATTTGAGGCCTTATATGAAGGAATTTGGCCCTAAAAAAGTGTCAAAATGATGTCCAATCCAGATGAAACTCCCCGTAAAATTTCATCCCAAATAGATAACTGAGTCAAAAGTTATGACCCTCAGAAAATCCCTGAAAAATATCTGCATCATTCTCCTCTGGTTGAAAAGAACGCAGATCCTGGAAGTTACTGTCTTCAAACTATTTCCATTTATGGGATATATATTCATTAATTCACCCTCTGAAATTAACATACTCTCTGTTGGTACTACACCTTCCGACTGTACCATATATCGGTTGTATTGGCCTTGTCGAGTATGAAGAGTCTTCTTATCTAAAATATGTGTAATCTTTTCCTTTTTCTTGATTGGAATGGTCTGTTTCCAATCCACCTCTGCCTCACTGTCATCACCCATATCGTCCCCATGGAAGATATACAAATCAGAAACATTAAACAAAGGGGAGATATCGAGGTCAGCTAGTAAATCAACCTTATAATAATTGTCATTGATTTTCTTGAGAATCTTGCATGAACCAATTTTCTTATACTTAAATTTGTGGTAGGTTCCTCAAGGAAGCCACTCCTTTTATAAATAAACCATCACCAAATCACCTTCATTGAATACCTAGTATCATCGGTGAGCATCTTCGATAATTTTTTCATGTTCATTACTGGCCTGCAATTTTTGTCTCACCTATTGCTACAACTATTGAATTTGTTCTATAAATTCTTCCCCATCATCATTGATCCTATCCCTAATTGGTAGTTGCATCAAATCTACAAATCCATAGGGTTTCTACCGTAAACAACCTGAAATAGAGATTTACCTATAGATACATTCATTGAACTATTGTAGGAAAATTCTAATTGAGGTAAATCCAAATCCCATTGCTTGGGCTTCTCTCCAACAATGCTTTGTAACAGATCTCCCTAACTCTGAGTTACAATCTCATTTTCCCATACGTTTGGAGGTGATAGGAACCATTGAAATGTAATTTATTCCCCATTTTATTCCATAAATTCCTCAAAAAATGACCCAAGAACCAAGTATCTCTATCGTAGGTAATAGCTTTTGGAACCCCATACAATCTAACAACTTCTAAAAAAAGAAATTTTTCCACCCGCGATGCATCACTAGTTTTCTTGCAAGCAATGAAATGAGCCATTTTAGAGAAACTATCAACAACCAAAAAATATAATCATTAGCTTGTTGTGTGTTTGGGAGCCCCAACAAAAAATCCATGCTCATATATGTCCATGGACCTGTGGGCACTGGTAGTGGCATATACAACCTTGTGTTCTATGAGTGTCCTTTAAACATTTGACAAATCTAGCATCGTACCACATACCTAGTTATATATTTTTTCATCTTCGGCCAGTAATACTTATCTTCGATTAAGGCTAGCGTATTATCCTTTCCAAAATGTCCTACCAAACCACTAATGTAAATTTCTCTCATAATATTTTCTCTCATTGAACCAATTGCATAGTTATTTTCCTTTGAATATGTAACCATATTGCATAAAATATTCACCTTGATTAAGATCCATGTTGTAACAATCCCCCCGGCCAACCTCAGGCCAGGGTATGCCACTCCATAGCAACCACTCATGCTCTGAAACCATTCGATAACATTCCCATACATCCAGTTAGGCCATCCTACTCTATGGAACACTTTCATTCCCATACTGTGGAACATACAGTAGCATACCCAATAGTCAACAAAGCAATGCCACATAAACTTACTCTTTAAACTGCATGCAACTAAAACATATACATACAACACACTCGCAGAATCTTTACATCTAAACATAAACAAACAATCACTTTCTATAACATACGACTTTTATATTGAAATAACAGTAACTATACATATGCATCATTTACAGGAAATTACCCATAAGCACACAAGCAATCATAATCACATATATGATAAAATCGTAAGATAGGCATGTAAATAACAAAACAACATATCAATTTATCATACAATTGGTACTTATCTTATAAATATTGTCACCAATGGCTTACAGACCAACCATGAACCTCCCAGCCATAGACTACACTGTTCATCACTCTCAATAGTGAGTCACCCCAAGTTGGGCCTGAACTCCACCCAGGGTAACGGGTTCCTATCCAGGATAAGGCTCATGGAGAATAGGAAAGGCTCTATCTTAGGTTCTCACTCAACTAAAAACCTACAACCTCTCATTCCCCACATGCCTATCCCACCCAAGGAAGTGTTCCCCTTCTCTTCTCAACAGTCCCTCGGTTGCCCCACTTCCCTTCCAGGGCTTCAGCAACACGCCAGACCAAAAGTCTCAGAGCATTGTAGCTACAGTTTAACACATTCAAGAATCAATCCCCAACAATTTTCTCACTTAGAGAACTGCTCACGGGCCTGGCAACTCGCTTCTTCAATCCTGCTCCAAGATAACTAGGTACACCAACAAAAAAGGGTGTGGAAACAGGCTTCGGAAAGGTGAAATGGCTGTCTCAAGGATAACATAATGTATGAGCGAAATGGTTATGGAATCATTGACTGGATAACTAAGTGTGTACAAGAATTATTGTGAACTCTTTGTGAAAAGTGATTGTGAGAATGATGGTCATCCCTCTGTTGGTAAGGTATCCCTAAGAAATCTCCCAATGAGCTAAGTTCCCCCATGATATGAATGCATGTCCCCAACTTGACACTTTTCATATCAGAAGTTACTTTTGTCCACTTGTCACCAACTTTAGGACTTGGGATAAAATAATTATCCATACTTTATGTTTTAGGAAATATCAATATAATATTCCCTTGAATTTTGGCCCTCCCTTTCCTAACTGGTGAAGTTCAATCCCCCATCTCTTTTATCGTGGTCGGTCTGCACGCGCTGATTTATTTTATATTAATCATAAATCATGTATAAAGTAGGCGCATTGGACCTTGACATCTAGGTGCAGGGATGATTTTAGGGGCTAAATTTCGCTCGTGGGCTAATTTTCCATGTTTTTTCCAAAAACGAGATTCGCTATTTTAAAAATGATTCACCCAAATTTTATAGGATAAAATTGTTTTACCTTAAAAATCGCCAAAATTTTATAAAAACTATATAAAATACTTAGAAATTTGAATATTTTTGCAAACATATCGCCAAACATTTATAGTTGACATATTATGCATTAGTAAGATTCACAAAGGTTTCTACATTTTAAAATAATTTTCCATCCTTAAAATCATCCCTGTCTAAGTGATCCAACCTAATACCAAAACATAAGCATTCCAGCTTATAATACTGGCTCACCAGCCTATAATGCATATCATATACATAAATGTTCGTTGAGCTTAATATTGTGCATGGTATCTGCTATCCTCAAGGTTGCGCGCACTTTACTTACTGCAGGCGGTATCTTGCGATGTGCATATTACATCATTTTACTGCGCAGTTCATGCGCGCACTATGCCACATGATGTGCATTATCAAATGGGGTCAAAAAAACTCACCATCTTAAGTACATTTATATTACATTTACAATTGGGTCCGGTCAAGGGATATTACAATCCCCTCCCCTTATTTATTCACTATCCTTAGTGCATCATACACCCATATATATCATATTTTTCAAAAATCTTCAAAAATATGCGGATAATATGTCTGCATTGCATATTCATGCTCCCAAGTAGCATCCTCAGAAATATACCAGGTCCATTGAACATTTGCAAGCCCTATGCCTCGGTTCAAGAGCTATTTAACTTTCTGGTCCAAAATACGCACCGGATGCACTTGAAAAGCGCCTTCTTGCTCCACCTGAATCACATTCCAATCAATAACATGATTAGCTCGGGTATATATTTCTTTAGCAATGATACATGGAAGAAATTATGAATAGACATAGATGCAGGAAATGCAATCATATAAGCAGCTGGACCAATCCTCTCTAGGATTTCAAATGGTCCACAAAATCTGGCTGCTAACTTGGCGCAGCTTCCTAGCTTTAGAGAACTCTTGTTAGCTTTCACTTTCAGGAAAGCATGATCACCCACTTTGAATTTTCTGTGGATTCTACTTTTATCAGCATAACTTTTCTTTCTATCTTGGGTAGCTTTCAAATTCTTCTTAATTTTTAACATTTGGTCCTCCATCTCCTTGAGCAACTTTGGCCCGACTACTATTCTATCAGCTGGGTTATCCTAGATTTCTGGAGTATTGCACCTTTTGCCGTAAATTTATTCAAATGGAATCATCTTCAATGATGCCTCATACACATTATTGTAAGTAAATTCTACCAAGTGTAGGTAGTCTTCCCATTTCGATGGTTTGTCCATCACATACATTCTCAGTATATCTTCTATCACCCTATTCACTCTTTCTGTCTGTTCATCAAACTCAGGATGATAAGTTGTACTAAAGTTCAAATTCCTTCTGAATCCTTTGAAAAATCCTTTCTAGAAATTCGAGGTGAATTTCGGGTCTCTGTCAAACATAATCGTTTTAGGAATTATGTGCAATCATTCCACTTCCTTTATGAAAATATCAACGACATCAACTTCCTTGTCAGTATTTTTTAGTGGAATAAAATGGGCAGCTTTCGTAAGATTTTGCACTACCACCATGATCGAATCATGTAGCTTGCCTATTATAGGCAATCCCATAATAAAATCCATTGTCACCACTTCGCACTTCCATTTAGGAATGGGAAAAGGTTGCAACAATCCTGTTGGGTGCCTATGTTCTTCTTTAGCTTTCTTGCATTCCATACATCTTGTGATGTATTATGCTATATCTCTCTTCATACCTGGCCAAAAGTATTGGCTCGTGACCGCTGCTACATTTTTCTGATATCCAGGGTGCCCTGGATAAGGAACATTATGCATATCATGAAATATTATATGTTTCAAGTCCTGGACATTTGGTATGAAAATTTTGTTCTTGTGCAACAATATTCCATCTAGTCCCAACTTATAAATATCCATCTTCCAAAGTATCTTACCCTGCTGTAGCATTGCTACCAATTCTCTGTACTGTAAAACTGTATTTGCAACCTCCATAAGTTTTCTTTTAACATCAGTCTGATACATGTTGATGGTTGTAGCATGTAGTTCATGCACCCTCCTATTGAGTGCATCAACCACTTTATTTTCTTTCCCTTTGATATGCTTTATATCAAAGTTATATTCTCTTAGAAATTCTAACCATCTGTTTTTCCTAACATTTAGATTTGGTTGATCAAATAAATATTGCATACCATTGTGGTCTATTTTTATTTAAAACCTATTTCCCATGAGGGAGGGTCTCCATTTCCTCAAGGCATGTACTATGGCTACCAACTCCAAATCATGAGTGGCATAGTTTCTTTCATGCTCTTTCAATTTCCTTGATTCATAACATATCATGAATCCATTTTGACTGATTAATCCACCAAGTCCTGCATTACATGTATCTATGCATACAATGAAATATTCATTTGGGTCTGCAATCCTTAGTATTAGAGAACTTGTTAATAATTGTTTCAAATGTTGGAGACTCCTTTCACAGTTCGATGTCCACTGAAAATTCATACCGTTTCTTTGCAAGGAAGTGATTGGGTGTGCTATCTTTGAGAATCCTCCAATGAATCTCCTGTAGTAACCTGTAAGGGCCATGAATGATCTGACCTCTATTACATTCTTTGGTGTTGACCATTCTCTAATGGCTTCTATCTTCTTAGGGTCCACTTCTATATCATTATTTGAGATGATATGCCCCAAATAATGAATTTGTTTCTGATAAAATGAACACTTGCTCAATTTGGCATACAACTAATGTTCCCTTAATACTTGCAACACCATCCTCAAATGATGTTCATGCTCTTCCTCTGACTTGGAATATATAAGAATGTCATGCAAAAAGATAATGACAAACTTGTCCAAATACTCTTGGAAAACACTATGCATTAAGCACATGAAAATAGTTGGTGCATTTGACAACCCAAAGGGTACCACTGTGAACTCATAATGACCATACCTTGTCCTAAAGGCAGTGTTGCTAATATCTTCTTCTTTAATTCTTACCTGATAGTATCCTGATCTGATATATATCTTTGAAAATATCTTTGCATCCTTCAATTGATCAAATAAGTCATCAATCCTTGGTAGAGGATACTTGTTCTTAACAATCACTTTATTCAACTGTCTGAAGTCAATGCATAATATTAACATTCCATCTTTCTTTTTCACAAACAAGACTGGGGACGGAAGTACTTCTTCTCAAAATACTTCTTGAATTCCCTCCAAGTAACACTTTTCTCTACAATGTGATGTACCTGCACAAGTTGATCCCACCACATGGAGTCCTTTCCTTTGGGTTGATAGATAACGATTCTACCTTCAGCATGAGAAGAATAATTATGCAATTGAAAATACTCCCTCATGCCTGGCAACCATGTTTCAACATCTTCATCCTTATTGTGCTCACCATCAAATGTAGGAGGTTTGATTTTGTTCATTTCTCCTCACAGCTTATCCACCCCAGATCTCTTATACCTTCTAATTGGGGATAGACTTGAGTTGTTTCCTGCTCTTTTATGGGAATTCCTTTGGGGATGATGGTGATGTCTACTCACACTTTTTACTTTTTCTTTATCCTATGAATATTTGTGACTCTCATATTTACTTGAGTCACTCTCCCTAACCAATTTCTTCTCTATTATGTTCAAACCTTCCAATAGCTTCATGTTGAAGTCATCATGTTTCTCTTTGGCTTTCATAATCCTTTCATTATCATCTTTATGGCTTTGGACATCCTTCTGCAAGTTCTTAATGGTCTCAATCATATTCATATCTTCATTCATTTCTTCTCGATGTCCATTGGAGTCCATTCCTTCCATTCCCTAATGGACATCCATCCCTCTGCTCTTCTCTGGATGACTGTAAATCACCTGTGCCTCTTCCATTTCTATGGACTTTGCACTAGTCTGACCTGACCGAGTTGTTGTTAATTCTACAAAAAATGCATCCATAGAAACTAATGAGGCTAACAATTCAACAATTCATGAGAATATGCACCATTTCGATTCAACATACACATCAACATTATCACTCCCGGTTTCCTGGTTTTATCACCATGACAATTCTAGATAAGACCCAAGTCTTGATAACACAAAAATGTAGAGTCTTCCAAGATACACTTGTGCAAGAAGGCGGTTTGTCAAAACCACTTTAGCCAAGATGTGGTATCACGTGTCTCAACATGTCAAATCCACCACTCGTGGAGTGGGTGACGACTAGTCAGCTCACCCTGCTTCACTTGTTCGATACTTCGCAACCATGTGACATCAGCGGAACACCGCCATGTAACAAACTCAAAATATAATCATTCGAAATGGATTGGTCGAGCATGGAAACTCAACGGTCTTGTACGTAATATGTCTGCATCTCATAAATGGAGTTCTATAATTACCACTCCCCAAGTATGAAGATATATGTGTATCCATAACCAAAGTAATCTCTAAACTTCTCAACTTCCTGTTGTCTATAAAGACACATTTTGGTATCTCCAACTTGAGATACATGGACAAGGCTAAGTCGAGTGAGACTGGTTTTTCGAGAAACATGCTAAGTTCTCCTGCGAATAAGGAGGAAAGGGTCCTTGCACACATTCTAGAAACTAAGTTCCACACAGAGTCGGTTATAGACTCGTGATTGGAAGTCAGGCTGAATCCCACTATAAAGGATTTAGTCATCAACAGGCTAGCCACTAAGAAGAAAAGGAGTGAGCAGCATAAGAAGGAGGAATCTATAGCTGAAGCAGCCGAAAGTGTTAGAGAGAATCAACTGGTCTGGTTAGAATCTTATTTAAAGGTGGAGATCGCTAAGCTGAAGTAAGTCTTCAACTAAGATAAGCATGTCTCAACAAATTTTGAACAGCCGGTAGAGGAGGTAAGGAGTACAATAGATGATAGGCATGTTCTTCAAATGACCCTTTTTACAACAGGCTAACTATTGTCATCACCCTTTTGTAATTTTGTGATTAATATGATTATATAAATATAGAAATAGATTTTAGACTGTTTTATTACAATTTCTATCTGGTGATGTTATGACTCGTGTTTATTTTATAATAAGTTTTTCTTTTAATCTTATATTTTATTTTCATCTCTCTAAATCGGAGGAAATTAAAACTCAGAATTCTTTTTAATCAATGCTTTGATGCGGTTATGAGTTTATTTTTATTTTTTTTATTATTATGCAATTTAAACTCAGACTCATCGCCTTCCAAGTGACTTTGTGCGCATTAACTTGACCTATTCATTTATATTTATCGTGCATGGCAATATTACAAGGTAAAATGCTTCTCCATGCACCTAAATCTACTGTGCATTTCTTATTTGTCATGCTGACTACTTACGCCCACTAATCTGGTTTTGTGTGCCAATACCCATTGCGCACAGTTTTGATACTGTGCACTGATATTCCACATTCATTTTCATCCTATGCATGCACCATGTTAATTTTAACATATTCCATAGTGCTCAAATATTTGCGCACACTACTGAATACACCGTCACAAAACAACTTATACTCATACTTATGCGCGTACTAACAGAAATCCCCTATGTTAAGCAATACTTGCGCACCCCATGTGCACCTTATTATCTGTGTGCTTACCGCGCAAGGCTAATTTCAACACGTGCATCTACACATAATAATCTTCCACGCGGTGCCACAATTTACCGTGCACACTAGCACGCCAATGTTTTCCCGCGCGATGCCAAATTTACCATGCGCACTAGTACTCCAACCTTTTCCATGGACACTCTATGACTCCACTTCTGATCACTTTGAATTTAATTTTCTGTGAATATTCACTTCAATTGCACCCCTCTGGCCCATCCAAACTCAGTGTTGAAATGAAGCTATGATACCATATTGTAACGATCCCCCTGGCCAACCTCAGGCCGGGGTACGCCACTCCAGATCAACCACTCATGCTCTGACACCAGTCGGTAACATTCCCAGCCATCAGTCTGAGCCATTCTACTCTAGGGAACACTTTCGTTCCCATACTACGAAACATACAATAGCATACCCAGTAGTAAACTAAGCAATGCCACATAAATTTACTCTTTAAATTGCATTCAACTAAAACATATACATACATCATGATCACAGAATCTTTACATCTAAACATAAACAAACAATTACTTTCTGTAACATACAAATTTTATATTGAAATAATAGTAACTACTCATATACATCATTTACAGGAAATTACCCATAAGAACACAAGCAATCATAATCACATATATGATA